>CM074282.1:33599202-33744202 GCA_037194245.1 Opsariichthys bidens
CTCTGGAGTAATGATCCTGAAAATTCAGCTTTGATCCCTGGATATAAATTATATTCTACTATATATTCACATAGAAAACAGTTTATTTAATGTGTAATAATATTTCTGAATTTTTACTGTATTTTTAATCAAATAAATGCAGACTTGGTGAGCAGAAGAGACTTCTTTCAAAAAAAATAAATAAAAAAAATAATGATACTCTCACTAACCCCAAACTTCTGAACAAACACCTTACCAAACACCCAAAAATCTTTACAATTGACCTCTAAAACCAGAACGACGCTCAAACGCACGTACGAAGGGCAGAATAAATCCTCGGACGTCGTGAACGCCAAGACAACTGCTCTGGGCCGAACGCAAGATTTATCATAATAAAACATCATCCTTTAAAATAACAGAATAGCAAAGACATTCATAATGCGACGCATCACTGGAGATCATCTCGATGTTTTCACAGCAGTATTTAAGCAGGTTAAGGAGAAGCTTAGTCTATAAAACATGGAAAAATGACCAGAAACGTACTTTCACAAAGAACAAGCACCAAGACTCAAGGGGGCGATAGAGTTTCCTTCACTAACAATCACCTCAACCTCACTGAACACTATAAAAATCATAGATTTTCATGCTATATGTATACATATATATATATATATATATATATATATATATATATATATATATATATATATATATATATATATATATATATATATGTTTTTCTGGGCCGATTGATTACCAATACCGATTATTACAGATCAAGTAAACCGATAACGGATATTTTGAACGATATATATGGTGTAAATTAAAGTCAAAATTAACAATAACAAGGGCTCTGGCAAAAACTTTGTTTAAATGCTTTTAAACCTTTTAAACTGTTAATAATAACATTAACAATAATAACATGAAAAGTATAGGGAACACCCAGCAGCATTGTGTAAAACTTACAGAAGTAAACAACAACAAGCAACAAATGAGCTGTGACAGACGTCGCTGCATCAGAGCCAAATAACACATTCAAAATTTAATTATTTTATCAGCAAATCCGTTTTGAAAATGACCGATAACTATAAAAATGCTTAAAATCAGCATCGATAATCAGTCGAATCCTAATATATATATATATATATATATATATATATATAACATGCTTCTCTTTTAATTTTTTTTAAAAAGTTAAAGAAATTGCAATATGTGAAAGTTAGTTGTACTTATAAATAGTACAATTATTTACATACAGTACATATATTTGTCATAGCATATACATTCTGACTAAATAAATGTGTGTGTTCCAAATGAAACATGTATATTTCACTTTTAATAAATATAAATTAAAATAATTGTAATGTTTATTAAACTTGTATTATTTATATATACCGTATATGTTTTAGCATATACATTCTATAAAAAGTATTTCAATATTTTTACATTTTTTTTATATTGTGTGTGAGTGTATCTGTGAATGTGTGTGTGCATTTTTGTGATTTATGAGGACACAACGGTGTATAATGTCATGGATATGACACTGGTATTACAAGTAAAGTGTGAATTTTGAGGACATTTCATGCATCCTCATATTTCAAATAGCTTTAAAAACATACTAAACAATGTTTTATTGAAAATGTAAAATAGCAGAACATTTTGTGTGATGGGTAGGTTTAGGGGTAGAGTAGGGGGACAGAATGTACAGTTTGTACAGTATAAAAACCATTACGCCTATGGAATGTCCCCATAAAACATGAAAACACAACGTGTGTGTGTGTAAGTGTGTGTGTGTGTGTGTGTGAGTGTGTGAGTGTGTGTGTGTGAGTGTGTGTGTGTGTGTGTGTGTGTGTGTAAGTGTGTGTGTGTAAGTGTGTGTGTGTTGAGAGTGCAGGTTTGTACTAACAGGTGTGAGTTTGTGAGGGCTGGAACATTATTCCATGCTGGTTTATGCAGGTGCAAATTTCTCATCACACACACATTCTCTCTCTCTCTCTCTCTCTCTCTCTCTCTCTCTCACACACACACACACACACACGCATCAGCCTGAATGGATCAAATACGACCAAATGTCAAATCCACAACACCAGCTATAGCCGCTGTTCTCCACCAAACTCCAAAGCAATCTTCCCAAAGCTCACGGATGAACCTTCCTCTCTCTCTCCTTCAGCTCCCAGGTGTGTTTTGCCCGATAAGGGTTTGATAAGGCAGATCTGTAACAGTATTACTGCTGACCCATCAGCGCATGACCCGTCAAACACGCTCGGAGGAGGAGACACTCGGCCTTGAGCTTCAGTCCGAGAGAAGGGAGTAAGATTTCTCCCTCTCTTCTTCCAGCTCATTCCCGCTCTTTTCGTCTCACTCTCTTTGTCAGACACACTCCCTAAATATCTCTCGCAGCTGCCGTGACCTTGGATGTAAATAATTATTGAAGAAATGAAAAAGAAGGAGGACGGACGGATGGAACAGGCAGAAAGTCTCCTTATTTTCCTGTAGAGTTTCGTGGGATGCATTCAGATCGAACTACGTAAAACATTTCCATCTTCCCACTTGGAAAAAACGGCCAACATTTGGAAACGGCCCGTTGTAAAAATGATCATGAAAAGCTGAAACTTTGAGGGACATTATAAGTGTAGAGTCCCGCCCAACACTTCACACACTTGCTGGTGGTCACCTCCTCTTCCTAGTCTTTCCATCTGAGAAAAACATGGTAAAGGAACGTTCCAGAGAGGAGCTGATAAAGGCCGAACGCTCCATTAGTCTCTCTAATTAGTTTGGAATAGTTCAGGCGTTTGTCTCAGTTTAGCTTCACATTGGCCGTACGCCACGGCAGAGTAAACTGACAGGATGAAAACACTGCACAGACATCAGAGTGTGTGTGTGTGTGTGTGTGTGTGTGTGGCAGATCATCCACTTTGGAACTCAACCCTTGGAACTCAAACATCTCAAAACACAATTAACTGCTGGATAACATAAAAATACACACATGAAGGCTTTATGCATTTGATTTGCATGTAAAGTTTCACTCTAAAAATGCTGGGTTAAAAACAACCCAAGTTGGGTTGAGAATGGACAAACCCAGCGGTTGGGTTAAGTGTTTGACCGACCTGCTGGGCAGTTTTATTTAACTCAACTATTATTTAATAATGATTATATGTCTGGCTTAAAATGAACCCAAAATATATTTGGAAATTAAAAATCAGACACATAATTACCAGACGTAACAATAAAAAAACGAACTAATCAAAAACGGAACATTTAATAATAAGCAATTCAATAAATGTTTGTTTAATTATTATTCATTACACTTATCAATACATGTTAATTTATTAAACATATTAATAAATGTTAATCTCCAACATATTTTGAGTTCATTTTAAGCAAGAAATAGTCATTTTTAATCAATAGTTGAGTTAAATAAAACTACCCAGGAGGTTGTGCAAACATTTTACCCAACCGCTGGGTTAAAGCAACCCATTCACTGGGTTAAAGTCGCTGGGTTGAAGCAACCCAATTGCTGGGTTAAAGCAACCTAATCACTGGGTGAAAGTCGCTGGGTTGAACCAACCCAATAAATTGGTTAAAGCAACCCAATCGATGGGTTAAAGTAACCCGATTGCTGGGTTAAAGCAACTTAATCACTGGGTTAAAGTAACCCATTCAGTGGGTTAAAGCAACCCATTCGCTGGGTTAAAGCAACCCAATCGCTGGGTTAAAGTAACCCATTCGCTGGGTTAAAGCAACCCATTCGCTGGGTTAAAGCAAACCAATCGCTGGGTTAAAGTAACCCAATCGCTGGGTTAAAGCAAACCAATTGCTGGGTTAAAGTAACCCAATCGCTGGGTTAAAGTAACCCAATTGCTAGGTTGAAGCAACCCAATCGCTGGGTTAAAGTAACCCAATTGCTTGGTTAAAGCAACCCAATTACTGGGTTAAAGCAACCCAATCGCTGGGTTAAAGTCGCTGGGTTAAAGTAACCCAATCGCTGGGTTAAAGTAACCCAATCGCTGGGTTAAAGTAACCCAATTGCTGGGTTAAAGCAACCCAATCGCTGGGTTAAAGCAACCCAATCGCTGGGTTAAAGTCGCTGGGTTAAAGTCGCTGGGTTAACGTAACCCAATCGCTGGGTTAAAGCAACCCAATCGCTGGGTTAAAGTAACCCAATTACTGGGTTAAAGCAACCCAATCGCTGGGTTAAAGTCGCTGGGTTAAAGTAACCCAATCGCTGGGTTAAAGTAACCCAATCGCTGGGTTAAAGCAACCCAATTGCTGGGTTAAAGCAACCCAATCGCTGGGTTAAAGTCGCTGGGTTAAAGTAACCCAATCGCTGGGTTAAAGCAACCCAATCGCTGGGTTAAAGTAACCCATTTGCTGGGTTAAAGCAACCCAATCGCTGGGTTAAAGTCGCTGGGTTAAAGTAACCCAATCGCTGGGTTAAAGCAACCCAATCGCTGGGTTAAAGTAACCCATTTGCTGGGTTAAAGCAACCCAATCGCTGGGTTTGTCAATTTTCAGCCCAATCTGGGTTGTTTTTAACCCAGCATTTTTTACTCTCCCACATTACAGTTTTAACAGAAACAACCTAATAAAGGTCAGTCATACACAAATGAAACAGGTCAGATTTCTACACTCAAAAATATTGTTTATTATTAACTATATGCATGCATTTCTTTAAATCGATTTCAAAATGCATTTGTTCAAATTACTTTGTCTATGAATCAGTATAAATCTGAAAACAGTCACATTTATTCAGTTCAAAATATGCACATGGTTAAAATATGGCTAGCTGTGGAAAAATTCAGTTAGTTAAAATGTATGAAATTGAATCAAATCAGATGTATTAATGATAAACCTATAAACCTGGTTATTGTGCATTTAAAACACATTCAGTTTATTAGTATTACAGAAATATTACCAGTTTCATTTGTGTATGACTGACAAATACGCATCATATCAGTTTGTTTGTGTTAAAAGTGTGTAATCAAAATATGAAATTCAAACACATCTTAAACTTAGGCCTAAATATATTTTGAGTGCACAAATATTGAATAAAATATTCATGATTAAACTCAGCTATTTTTTTTAATCAGTATTAATCTTAATTATAAATTGAACGAATGTTAATCTTTTGTGTCAGGAGTGTGGCCTTCAAAATTAGACTAATAGTTTACTTAAAAAAGAAAGTAGGGCACTTTAAAGCATCATTGAAACACGACGTACATCACTGATATGATGAGGAAGGAGACGGAAACTTTCAAGAGGGTCGCCAGTGTTTACCTGGCTGGTTCAAGACCTGAGCGTGAACTCGCTGTGTCCACAGAGGAAACACACACACACACACACACACACGTTGTGTTTTCATGGTTTATGGGGACATTCCATAGGCGTAAGGGTTTTTCTACTGTACAAACTGTACATTCTGTCCCCCTACTCTACCCCTAACCCTAAACCATTTTCAAAAAAGATCATTCTGTATGATTTATAAGCTTATTTCCTCATGGGGACCAACAAAATGTCCCCACAAGATCAAAATTTACTAGTATTACTGTACCTGTGGGGACATTTGGTCCCCGTAACGTAGGGAATACCCACACACACACACACACACACACACACACACTCACTGTGATGAAGTTCAATACAAGGAAGGAAGAAGACAGGGTCGGCGTGACTGGGACTCTGAGTTTTATTCTCACTTGACCAAAATAAACATAAACACACTCAATTTTCGCTCCACGCGACTTCAATAACATTCAATCTTTCTTGTCTGATCTCCGTTCAGCAGCCAGTCCTCTCAGAGCTCCCAGTCCGTCTCTCTCTCCCCTCGTTTCCGCCGAGTGCTCCTTTTAAGCCGTCTCCCCACGCCAGTTACTGCAAGAATGCACAGGTGATCGTTATTATCGCTTGATCCGCTTACTCACCGCTCCTCTCGAGACTCTCTCTCCCGCTGCAGCCTTCGCTGAACCACGCCCCCCTCGCCACACACACATTTTCAAATGGCATGCATGTATCATATACCACAAAACCGTGTGTACATACAGAAATTTATTCGCAAGAGACTATCTGATAACACAATAATTATGATGCAAAATTTTTAAGGTCAGTAAGATTTTTACTGTATTTTTAATCAAATAAATTCAGCTTTGATCACTGGATATAAATTACACTTTACTATATATTCACATAGAAACAGATGATTTAAATTATAATAATATTTCACCATTTTTACTGTATTTTTAATCAAATAAATTCAGCTTTGATCACTGGATATAAATTACACTTTACTATATATTCACATAGAAAACAGATGATTTAAATTATAATAATATTTCACAATTTTTACTATATTTTTAATCAAATAAATTCAGCTTTGATCACTGGATATAAATTAAACTTTACTATATATTCACATAGAAAACAGATGATTTACAGTGTAAAAATGTTTTGTGATTTTTACTGTATTTTTGATCAAATAAATTCATCTTTGATCACTGGAATAAATTACACTTTACTATATGTTCACATAGAAAACAGATGATTAACAGTGTAAAAATATTTTGTGATTTTTACTGTATTTTTGATCAAATAAATTCAGCATTGATCACTGGATATAAATTACACTTTACTATATATTCACATAGAAACAGATGATTTAAATTATAATAATATTTCACAATTTTTACTATATTTTTAATCAAATAAATTCAGCATTGATCACTGGATATATATTACACTTTACTATATATTCACATAGAAACAGATGATTTAAATTATAATCATATTTCACAATTTTTACTGTATTTTTAATCAAATAAATTCAGCTTTGATCACTGGATACAAATGACATCTTACTATATATTCAAATAGAAACAGATGATTTAAATTATAATCATATTTCACAATTTTTACTGTAGTTTTGATGCAGCCTTCAAAAACATTACACAATCTCACCGACCCCGACAATGCTTTTTTATCCTTTTTATAACATCTAGCAAAGAAAAATATGTTCCAACTTTGTTTTTGAATGCTTTCTGAATCACTCTATTTAATCAATTTGCAAACATTATAGAAAGTTACTTTTGAATGTTTTCTGAACATTCTGAAACAAGCAGTAAGATTTAAAAAAAGTTATACGAATATCCAACTAAAAAACAATGTATAAATAATGTTTTGGTGCTAACATTTTGAGAACATTATGATCGTTCTATTAACGTTTCTGGAAGAACGCTTCATAACTGCCTTACTGAATATCATGACAATCATTTTGCTCCAATATATGTTTATTTTTCCGTTTAGTTTAGTTATCATGCGGCTGGTCACGTGATTTCTGCTGTGATGCGGAGGTGACCTGCGCAGTCACTGGACATCCATCATAGCTTATCGTTCTGAGTAAACAGCATGACTGCAACACAGCAATACACAGACGTGCAGCCAAAGATCAGCCGCGTTCTGAGACCTTCACTTTATAATTATTTGGAAATACCAGACTTGACCTACGTGTGACTGACTCGAGTCTTAATTCAAAAGGAATGGCTTGGCGTAAATAAAACAGCCAAACATGCTTCATTTCACAATGATTCAATATTAATAACCAATCAACTGCATTCAAATCAATCTAAATATTTACAATGTGCAATATTTCTTGTGATTTTGTTTCACTATTTCTATAAGCTTTCAGATTGCTTTTAAATCCTCTTTACGATGCTTCAAATTCAAAAGACGACAATTATAAAGAGTCTGACTGATTCATGGAAGTATTCAAATTTGTATCATGCCACTTGTGATTTTATTTGATGAGAAATTAAACATTTTTAGGAGCTATAACAAACTAATTAGATCATTATATCAACATAAAAAAAATCAAAAATGTTTTTGCATGATAAATGGCATGATGCTTTTGTTCCAACACAGTGTAATTTGCAAAGTAAAAATCAGAGGTCGTTAACAAAAAAAGGAGCACAGTGATCATTAAATTATTTCTATAATTATAGAGAAACTGAGTGATTAATATTAATATGTGAGGGATGCACGATATATCAGCCGATATATGTTTATTTTTAATGTTATCATTATCGGCCCAATAAATAAATTTGCCCGATATATTTAAACCAATAAATAATGGATCATTTCCTTCGGCTGCGACACTTTCAAAAAATTTCAACAAAGGAAAATACACTTAAGTACAACATGTACAGTCTGTCATTTACGCTGCATAAAATCATGATGAGAACATTATAATTGTGTTGGGATGACTTTTTTCACCCGTGAAACTTATAATCAGGCGCTCAAATTATATTTAAAAATTTGGATTTCGATTTATCAGCCAATATATCGGTTATCGGTTTTCAGATTTATCGGTTATCGGGCAAAATGTTCATATCGTGCATCCCTAAGTGTTACATCGCTTAAAGTGTAGAAATAAAACAACTTGCGACATTGTAACACTGCATTTATTGCATACTGTATGCAAGCCAGCAGGCAGTGCAGTGTGCAGTGAACACGGTGACTAACACAGAAAGACAGGGAGCGTCTCACTGCGTTGGTGTGAATTCAGGCCTCTATCAGGCTGTTTACCGTGTTATCATGGTGTTGTGCTGACTGAAGGACACATCTGACCTCAGACCGATGGAAGGAGTCTCACCAGCAGCGCTCTAAAGCGTCAAAGTACAGCTGTAGGTCTGGAAGGATCTTGAAAAAAAAAAAAAAAAATTCTATATAAATCAATAAAACCTTTCAATAAATTAGTTTTTTTTTTTTCTTCACAAAATAACAATGAAGATTTTTAAAATTATGTGTATGTACGAGCTTTATCGCAGCATTTATTTAAATGTTCTAAAAAATATTTGAAGGAAACATTCCAATTAATCATTCTTCAAACTTTATTGGAATGTTACTTTTAAAAGTAACATTAGACGAACGTCCAATGAAAACATTTCAGGAAAAAAAAAAAACGTTCTATGAATAACGCATAAATGTAGAGCAGATAACTTTGAAAGAACGTTCCGTGAACGTTACTGGAAGAACATTTGCTCATAACTCCAAATTTTCGGAGAACATTCCTTGTCTGATTTTCGATATAACAAAAGGAGTGGAATAATATGTTCAAATACTCAAAAATCAGTGTTGTGTAAATATTTCAAATGAAATTCGAATCCAGAATAATCATTTTTTTCTGTAAGGTGTCTCTCGGTCTGTCTTTCTTCTGAAGTGGTCAGTGGGAGTTTGGGGGTCCCTGACCTCTGCCTGACCCCCGAGGCATCTCTATCACACGTCGGACAGCGATCGGTCGGACCACCGGAGCAGAGCCGCACCCTAAACGCGGGACACCCGACTATCTCCTGTTTCGAGGGCCTGTGGTGCAGAAAACACAGATGGAATCACACAATCCAGTCATTAGAATAGAAAAAAGTATATTAAAATTTGCTAAAAAAAATTTGACCGTGCAAATGTAATTTTTGTTAAACTTTTAGTAAATTTATGTTTAACTCTCTAAATTTCATGTTTTGATTAATCAGTTTGGACCCTTAAAATTTGAAAAATTGGGGAAAACTGTGGCCCTCTTTTGTCATAAGATCTGCGGCACTTCTGGTTTCCTATCGCTTTAAACCGTGGAATATCTCACAAGAAATACATCTGCACGTCACGCACCCCTCGACGAAGACCATCGCCAGCAGGTGTTTGTATTTTGTGGCCCTCGTGTACTTGAGATTATCTGCGATTCTAGTCAAAGCTGTGCCTCCGCTGACGCTCGACTCTTATCGAAACCGTCTCAAGGTGACGAGCAAAACCCTCGTATCTCACACCGATCTAAGAAAACCGGGTCAGATATATATATATATATATATATATATATATAAAATCAGAGATATCGACATTATGAATTGCTTCCGAGATCAATTATTCAACTATTGGCTCAATTTAGTCTATTTTCAGTGAATTTTAGGACACAAAGTTGATCCGTCGTCAATGACCTGAACTGTGAAGAACGACTTCTGAGTAACAAACATTTCCTCTGGTGACCAAAAAAACGCATCTTTGATTGCAGGCCACGTTATCGGATCTGAAGTCCATCTGACAGACAAATCTTTCAGGGTGACAGAATGTGTTTGTTTCGCACAGGAAAACTAGGATTCGGAAGACAAATAAGACGAGGAAATGGAAACACAAAGAGGGTGAATGAGCGACTTTGAGGGTTTAGGGACCCTAGCGAGGGTGCAGATGGGTTTTCGGTGGGGAGAGAACGACGCTTCCCAGAACCCTGCGGTGCTGCCAACACAAACCCCGGGATGCCTGTCTGACCGGGGGAGGGACGCGGCGGCGCCACGCCGATTGCGAAGACAACTTATCTCCCTCTCAGTGATAATGCTGTGAAAATAACAGCCAGGATACAGCAGAGAGGAACTGGTTAAACCTGCGGCGTGTCCATGTTAGATGACTCTCTGAGGGACGATCATTTTAAACATTTCTTTTTTGTATATGCATCGTATTTAAGCTATCATTCTTTCTATTTCTTTCTTTTTTTGATCGTCCACTTTAGACAGTCTACGAACTGTAACTTCCCAGCAAACATGCGGACGTTTATTGACTGTTGAAGAGACGATTCATGGTTGAAAAAAAGCTCCAAAATCAAATGAAATAATTATTCTATATTTAACTGCAAGAGAATTGCAGACATGTACAAACGTATCTGAATGCAATTTTATTAAATGTTCTGTGTTATTTTTTACCAATTGATGCCATCCAACGTGACTATTTTTTTTGGTGCTTGCAACTATATGTCAACTTATTCTCAGAGTATTCGTAGACGGATGGGTTAGTATAGTTGACATGTATCAAAGTTCAATCTATCAATACTCTAATGATCCGTAGTTGCAATAGTTAGTTAAATGTTACAGTGCAAAATGTATCTGTATTCAACAACTGAAGCAAAAGGAACGTGCAAAACTGTCTCGATTCTTTCCATTTAAAAAAATGTATTGGCATACGCTCGCATATTAGTGAAAATAAATAAAAAGTTCAATTAACATGTCGCTGTCAGGATTTAAATAAGATATATCTGGCCATTAAGACTACTTTATTGAACAGATTATAGTACAATAGACTACAAAACTCATTTATTTATACTTTACGCGCCCTTGTTATGCACAATAAGACACCTCTGAGGATTCAGGAAAACTTGAGTTTCAAGGTCAAAACTGAGCCAGTAAAACACTGTGACAGGACGATATGTGAACACACAGCGACATCTACAGGAACTGAACAGAATTACATCTTCACAGTCACTCCTACAGGTTACAGTGTGTTTATATGGACCGTTCACACACCTATAACTATAAAGTGTAAAAAATTAAACCGAAAACATGGGATTTTGGGGAAAAAATAAAAGATTTCATTGGACCCTAAAATGTAACTTTTAATAAAAATGACACTCGATAAAAGGGAATTTTGATATTCTCTTGCTATTTTCTATTCACAAAACAACTACAACCATGAAACACGAAGGAAAGATAGTTGGAATTACTTTAAGAACGATTTTTTTTTCCCCCAGCTGATTTACGCTAAAAATATTTACCCAAACAAACCATCTGCAAAAGAACGATAACCATGTTTAAAAAGTTTAAAACTTTTATAGCGGTGTTCACAAACAATAAGGACGGAGAGAGAAACGATATCCTTTGAATCACTTTCATTTTCGATAAAAGCAAACGATAAAATATAGACCGACTTTAAAGCGCGCGCTTTTTCAACCGACCCGAACCATTAACGTCCGAAACCACCAATCAAAATGCCCAAACAAACCGGCCAGAACGCACTCAGCATAACAAAAAACACAACTTAACAACGCCCTAGCAACTATCCTCAATATCTAGGGTGACGGCGGTGAGTTTTTCGCGGTCAATATCTTCAGAAATGTTAAAATACGTCATCTC
Organism: Opsariichthys bidens; assembly: GCA_037194245.1. NCBI lineage: Eukaryota > Metazoa > Chordata > Actinopteri > Cypriniformes > Xenocyprididae > Opsariichthys > Opsariichthys bidens. Next base: position 33,611,112 of record CM074282.1, read on the forward strand.
CACGTCACCCCCTCCCGCCCTAAAAACAATTTCTTTCAGGAATTTAATCTAAGAAACGTAATTATCAAACACAACAGAAAAATACAAGTCTAGAAAAATAACAGAATGATTTTCATATTCACAAAACATAAATTCATACGAGCCCGCGCAGAGGCTCAGAAGCCGCGGGTGTTTTTTTTCCTTCTTTTTTTCTAATCGCTTTCGCGCTCTTGCTGTTTGTCCCAGCAGAGGCCCCGTCTCAGTGGCGCTTCGTGACAGTCACATGACTTCGTGTGGTGTTTTGTTTATGTACAAGATCTCTGCAAATATCGATTGTAAGTGTTATTTATCTGGCTTCTGTTATAATTCTGTCAAATATCACCAGTGTCGTTTAGAAATGGGCTTATTTTTAATGCATGAAGGGCGGGAAACAGCCTTTAAACTCGAGTTCTGTCATCAAAACAAATTCATTTGCGGACATGTTTGAGCTTTTTCATTATTAGCTTATTTTAGTAAACATTAAAATAAAACATTTCTTCCCCTGTTCATATTAGTTAATTCCTGGATTATCATATTATGTTTATATGTATCAAATGTTATGTTATATATAGATGTGTGTGTGTGTGTATATATATCTATATATATATATATATATATTTATATATATATGACATAACATCTGATGTTATGTAATAAAACATTTACTGTGTGAATCTATTGGGTTCCTTTAATATTATGCAGTATAATCAAATTTTTCCTGGTCTTTGTGAATTCATTTTTCATTATATATATTTATATATATATATATATATATATATATATGTAAAAATGAATTCACGAAGACCCATCCTTTGTGTAACTTTTCTTAAAATCTGTTATTATTTATATCTTTGAGATTTATGAAGAATGGCACGAGTTTAATGAACTTATTATCATCGGAATTACATAATTTTAGTTTATTAATAAACGTTTAGTTGCATTTGTCGTTCTAAGTGTCCTTGCAGGATATTCAGTGTAAATTGTATTTTTTTTATTTCTTCTGGAAAACACGCAAATATATTATAGAGCTTCTAAAGAGCAGGATAAATGAAAAAAAAAAAAAGTAAGATCTTTAATCGCTTATTCAGGTCATGTTTCCTGATTCCTCTTATTTTATTCTTTCATTTTTCTTATTTTGCAGATTCTGCAAAGGAGCCATAATGGAGAACGTATAGAATATAAAGCGCTAAATCACTTCTGTCTGTGTCTGAAGGCTCACTGATTGGACTGAAGCAGCATCATCATCATCATCATCATCATCATGCCTCTGACGGCCACTGTGATTGGAGGAGTTCAGAAACTGGTGCTTTACGAGACCAGAGCTGTGAGTCACATGTCATTTGGTTTTGGATGATAAATGGATTGCTTTGAAAATGGTCAGGACTTTTAAATACAGGAAAATGTGAATCAGCTCATATGCATATTTGAGTATGAATATATCAATACCTTCTGAAAACACAATGTGCTCTGATTGGTGTTTGGGAAATGCCCCGCCCCTGACCTCTACACAGTACTAACTCAAGCAGGCCCCGCCCCTTTATTCTGCATATGAATTATTTAAATGAGGAGAAAACTCAAGATGGAGGCGTTTCAGGGGGTTAAATAATATTAATACGCTTTTTCATGCTCAAACAGAAACATTACACACTGAAGGAAGATGAACGTGGACAAAAAGCTTGTTATTGCAAAATGTCATTCTGTGCTGCTAGATGGCAGTGTTTAGCTGTCTTCAAACTGAGGCCTGACGTGAGCGATTTCATCTTGTGATTCTGCTCAGAAAGAGCTTTTTAATAGAATTAGGAGATATAAACTTGTAATACTGACTTTTTTTCTTGCAATTGTGAATTTAGTATGTGAGTTTATATCTCATAATTCTGACTTTTCTCTATATTGTGAGTTTATATCTCATAATTCTGACTTTTCTCAATATTGTCAGTTTATATCTCATAATTCTGACTTTATAACTCGCAATTGCAACTTTATATCACACAATTCTGAGGGAAAAAGTCAGAATTGTGAGATAAAAACTCTCAATGACCTTTTTTGTGTTTGTTTCACACTTATTAGTATTCCAAAGTATTCTAAAGTATTTAGATGAAGTGACTAAACTTGAGTAATGTAACAAAATACGTTACAAATGACTTTCTAAAGCATGTATTTTGTAATCTGTAGTGAAATACGTTTTAAAAGTGACCGACCCAGCCCTAATAAACTGTTTTTTGCAGTCGTTGTTTTGTGACAAATACGTTGTTCATATGACCAATATTCATTTAAGTTAAAACATGCTGTCACAACATTGGATTTTGATTTTACAAAAATTTGATTATACTGCATAATTTTAAAGGAACCCAATTGATTCACACTGTAAATGTTTTATGACATAACATCAGATGTTATGTCATAAAACATCATTTACTGTGTGCGGTGCAGTTCGGTGTGAATTTATTGGCTTCCTTTAATATCATACTGTATTTTACCTGTCTTTTCACCATTAAAGCGCAGAACAGGACGGACTGGTCCATTTATGAGCGCAGCTGCACATTCATACTCTATAATAATGGTCAGCGCTGCGCTGATGTGAGAACACATTAAGACTGGCTGTCTTTATCCTAAGTGTTCTCGCTATGTGTTGTTTTTCGCTGGGAGGCTTTAATGTGTTTTTACCTCGAAATCTGTCCAAATAAAGAACACGCAGAGCTCTTTTTCTTTTATTCACTCAATAACTCTTCAACTCTCTAAATGTTTGATAATCTGATAATTATATATTCTAAAGATTCTAAAGTTTTTGCATTTTGACATTTACATGAAAATCATTAAAACACATTTTATCCCAAATTGTCATTATTGTAATATATGTGATGTATTATTTAAGTTATTTTTACCTCATACTAGTGTTTGTTGTATTGCCTTTATTAAAATAGAATTTTATATAATTGTATTACAGTAATGAGAATCACCAATAACTCTTTTTCCCACCAGAATTTAGATCATTTTCACAAAATTTTCATGGCCCCAAGAATGGAATATATCAAAAGAAAGAACAGAACCTTTTTATTCTGGCTTCATGCATTCTTTTTTTTTTATATCAGCACTTTAATGTGGATAAGTTTCATTAAAAAAGTAATATTTTGAACAAAAAGGTGAGAAAATCGTGTTTTTGTCAAAATCTTCATCCGGATGGGATTCAGAGCGATGATAAAACACAGATGTAATAGATCGAGTCTGTCAGCACCCACAAAGCTTCACAGTCGCTTTCTCTTCATGGGTTCAACCCGTTTCTTTAGTAATGTTTGCAGTTTTTTGTGCCGTTTAATGTCTGATGATCGTGTTAGATTGCATGTGTGTCAGCAGTGCTTCTATTGCTTGTCTCTGCTTCTTCTTCATCTGTGTTTTGGAATCTGCCTATAGTTGTTTGTTAATATCGGAATCGGCCAATAGTTGTTTGTTAATATCGGTCAGTAGTTGTTTGTTATTATCGTTATCGGAATCGGCCAGTAGCTGCTTGTTAATATCGGTCAATAGTTGTTTGTTATTGTGGTTATCGGAATCGGCCAATAGTTGTTTGTTAATATCGGTCAGTAGTTGTTTGTTATTGTCGTTATCGGAATCGGCCAGTAGCTGTTTGTTAATATCGGTCAATAGTTGTTTGTTATTGTGGTTATCGGAATCGGCCAATAGTTGTTTGTTAATATCGGTCAGTAGTTGTTTGTTATTATCGGTATCTGAATCGGCCAGTAGCTGCTTGTTAATATCGGTCAGTAGTTGTTTGTTATTATCGGTATCGGAATCGGCCAGTAGCTGCTTGTTAATATCGGTCAGTAGTTGTTTGTTATTATCGGTATCTGAATCGGCCAGTAGCTGCTTGTTAATATTGGTCAGTAGTTGTTTGTTATTATCGGTATCGGAAACAGCCAGTAGCTGCTTGTTAATATCGGTCAGTATTTGTTTGTTATTGTTGTTATCGGAATCGGCAAATAGTTAATTGTTAATATTGGTCAGTAGTTGTTTGTTATTATCGGTATCGGAATCGGCCAGTAGCTGCTTGTTAATATCGGTCAGTAGTTGTTTGTTATTATCGGTATCGGAATCGGCCAATAGTTGTTTGTTAATATTGGTCAGTAGTTGTTTGTTATTATCGGTATCGGAATCGGCCAGTAGTTGTTTGTTAATATCGGTCAGTAGTTGTTTGTTATTATCGTTATCGGAATCGGCCAGTAGCTGCTTGTTAATATCGGTCAATAGTTGTTTGTTATTGTGGTTATCGGAATCGGCCAATAGTTGTTTGTTAATATCGGTCAGTAGTTGTTTGTTATTATCGGTATCGGAATCGGCCAGTAGCTGCTTGTTAATATCGGTCAGTAGTTGTTTGTTATTATCGGTATCGGAATCGGCCAATAGTTGTTTGTTAATATCGGTCAGTAGTTGTTTGTTATTATCGGTATCGGAATCGGCCAGTAGCTGCTTGTTAATATCGGTCAGTAGTTGTTTGTTATTATCGTTATCGGAATCGGCCAATAGTTGTTTGTTAATATCGGTCAGTAGTTGTTTGTTATTATCGGTATCGGAATCGGCCAGTAGCTGCTTGTTAATATCGGTCAATAGTTGTTTGTTATTGTGGTTATCGGAATCGGCCAATAGTTGTTTGTTAATATCGGTCAGTAGTTGTTTGTTATTATCGGTATCGGAATCGGCCAGTAGCTGCTTGTTAATATCGGTCAGTATTTGTTTGTTATTGTTGTTATCGGAATCGGCAAATAGTTAATTGTTAATATTGGTCAGTAGTTGTTTGTTATTATCGGTATCGGAATCGGCCAGTAGCTGCTTGTTAATATCGGTCAGTAGTTGTTTGTTATTATCGGTATCGGAATCGGCCAGTAGCTGCTTGTTAATATCGGTCAGTAGTTGTTTGTTATTATCGGTATCTGAATCGGCCAGTAGCTGCTTGTTAATATCGGTCAGTAGTTGTTTGTTATTATCGGTATCGGAAACAGCCAGTAGCTGCTTGTTAATATCGGTCAGTATTTGTTTGTTATTGTTGTTATCGGAATCGGCAAATAGTTAATTGTTAATATTGGTCAGTAGTTGTTTGTTATTATCGGTATCGGAATCGGCCAGTAGCTGCTTGTTAATATCGGTCAGTAGTTGTTTGTTATTATCGGTATCGGAATCGGCCAATAGTTGTTTGTTAATATCGGTCAGTAGTTGTTTGTTATTATCGGTATCGGAATCGGCCAATAGTTGTTTGTTAATATTGGTCAGTAGTTGTTTGTTATTATCGGTATCGGAATCGGCCAGTAGTTGTTTGTTAATATCGGTCAGTAGTTGTTTGTTATTATCGGTATCGGAATCGGCCAGTAGCTGCTTGTTAATATCGGTCAATAGTTGTTTGTTATTGTGGTTATCGGAATCGGCCAATAGTTGTTTGTTAATATCGGTCAGTAGTTGTTTGTTATTATCGGTATCGGAATCGACCAGTAGCTGCTTGTTAATATCGGTCAGTAGTTGTTTGTTATTATCGGTATCGGAATCGGCCAATAGTTGTTTGTTAATATCGGTCAGTAGTTGTTTGTTATTATCGGTATCGGAATCGGCCAGTAGCTGCTTGTTAATATCGGTCAGTAGTTGTTTGTTATTATCGTTATCGGAATCGGCCAATAGTTGTTTGTTAATATCGGTCAGTAGTTGTTTGTTATTATCGGTATCGGAATCGGCCAATAGTTGTTTGTTAATATCGGTCAGTAGTTGTTTGTTATTATCGGTATCGGAATCGGCCAGTAGCTGCTTGTTAATATCGGTCAGTAGTTGTTTGTTATTGTGGTTATCGGAATCGGCCAATAGTTGTTTGTTAATATCGGTCAGTAGTTGTTTGTTATTATCGGTATCGGAATCGGCCAGTAGCTGCTTGTTAATATCGGTCAGTAGTTGTTTGTTATTGTTGTTATCGGAATCGGCAAATAGTTAATTGTTAATATCGGTCAGTAGTTGTTTGTTATTATTGTTATCGGAATCGGCCAGTAGCTGCTTGTTAATATCGGTCAATAGTTGTTTGTTATTGTGGTTATCGGAATCGGCCAGTAGCTGCTTGTTAATATCGGTCAGTAGTTGTTTGTTATTATCGTTATCGGAATCGGCCAATAGTTGTTTGTTAATATCGGTCAGTAGTTGTTTGTTATTATCGGTATCGGAATCGGCCAATAGTTGTTTGTTAATATCGGTCAGTAGTTGTTTGTTATTATCGGTATCGGAATCGGCCAGTAGCTGCTTGTTAATATCGGTCAGTAGTTGTTTGTTATTGTGGTTATCGGAATCGGCCAATAGTTGTTTGTTAATATCGGTCAGTAGTTGTTTGTTATTATCGGTATCGGAATCGGCCAGTAGCTGCTTGTTAATATCGGTCAGTAGTTGTTTGTTATTGTTGTTATCGGAATCGGCAAATAGTTAATTGTTAATATCGGTCAGTAGTTGTTTGTTATTGTGGTTATCGGAATCGGCCAATAGTTGTTTGTTAATATCGGTCAGTAGTTGTTTGTTATTATCGGTATCGGAATCGGCCAGTAGCTGCTTGTTAATATCGGTCAGTAGTTGTTTGTTATTGTTGTTATCGGAATCGGCAAATAGTTAATTGTTAATATCGGTCAGTAGTTGTTTGTTATTATTGTTATCGGAATCGGCCAGTAGCTGCTTGTTAATATCGGTCAATAGTTGTTTGTTATTGTGGTTATCGGAATCGGCCAGTAGCTGCTTGTTAATATCGGTCAGTAGTTGTTTGTTATTATCGGTATCGGAATCGGCCAGTAGTTGTTTGTTAATATCGGTCAGTAGTTGTTTGTTATTATCGGTATCGGAATCGGCCAGTAGCTGCTTGTTAATATCGGTCAATAGTTGTTTGTTATTGTGGTTATCGGAATCGGCCAATAGTTGTTTGTTAATATCGGTCAGTAGTTGTTTGTTATTATCGGTATCGGAATCGGCCAGTAGCTGCTTGTTAATATCGGTCAGTAGTTGTTTGTTATTGTTGTTATCGGAATCGGCAAATAGTTAATTGTTAATATCGGTCAGTAGTTGTTTGTTATTATCGTTATCGGAATCGGCCAGTAGCTGCTTGTTAATATCGGTCAGTAGTTGTTTGTTATTATCGTTATCGGAATCGGCCAATAGTTGTTTGTTAATATCGGTCAGTAGTTGTTTGTTATTATCGGTATTGGAATCGGCCAATAGTTGTTTGTTAATATCGGTCAGTAGTTGTTTGTTATTATCGGTATCGGAATCGGCCAATAGTTGTTTGTTAATATCGGTCAGTAGTTGTTTGTTATTATCGGTATCGGAATCGGCCAGTAGCTGCTTGTTAATATCGGTCAGTAGTTGTTTGTTATTGTTGTTATCGGAATCGGCAAATAGTTAATTGTTAATATCGGTCAGTAGTTGTTTGTTATTATCGTTATCGGAATCGGCCAGTAGCTGCTTGTTAATATCGGTCAATAGTTGTTTGTTATTGTGGTTATCGGAATCGGCCAATAGTTGTTTGTTAATATCGGTCAATAGTTGTTTGTTATTGTGGTTATCGGAATCGGCCAATAGTTGTTTGTTAATATCGGTCAGTAGTTGTTTGTTATTATCGGTATCGGAATCGGCCAGTAGCTGCTTGTTAATATCGGTCAGTAGTTGTTTGTTATTATCGGTATCGGAATCGGCCAGTAGTTGTTTGTTAATATCGGTCAGTAGTTGTTTGTTATTATCGGTATCGGAATCGGCCAATAGTTGTTTGTTAATATCGGTCAGTAGTTGTTTGTTATTATCGTTATCGGAATCGGCCAATAGTTGTTTGTTAATATCGGTCAGTAGTTGTTTGTTATTATCGGTATCGGTATCGGAATCGGCCAATAGTTGTTTGTTAATATCGGTCAGTAGTTGTTTGTTATTATCGTTATCGGAATCGGCCAATAGTTGTTTGTTAATATCGGTCAGTAGTTGTTTGTTATTATCGGTATCGGAATCGGCCAATAGTTGCTTGTTAATATCGGTCAGTAGTTGTTTGTTATTATCGGTATCGGAATCGGCCAGTAGCTGCTTGTTAATATCGGTCAGTAGTTGTTTGTTATTATCGGTATCGGTATCGGAATCGGCCAATAGTTGTTTGTTAATATCGGTCAGTAGTTGTTTGTTATTATCGTTATCGGAATCGGCCAATAGTTGTTTGTTAATATCGGTCAGTAGTTGTTTGTTATTATCGGTATCGGAATCGGCCAATAGTTGCTTGTTAATATCGGTCAGTAGTTGTTTGTTATTATCGGTATCGGAATCGGCAAATAGTTAATTGTTAATATCGGTCAGTAGTTGTTTGTTATTATCGGTATCGGAAACAGCCAGTAGCTGCTTGTTAATATCGGTATCAGAATTGACTGCATACAATTTTTTTTCTTTCGATTTCAGGGAGTAATGGGACACTCGCATGTTTCCGTGAATTTCCTCCAATTGGCCATTTAAAATAAAAAAAAAAGGAGTTTGATTTCAGTTTGTTGCTTGTCAAAAACAGTTCATTGATTATAATTTTTCTTTTTTTCAGAGGTATTTTCTTGTGGGGAGTAATAACGCTCAAACAAAAAATCGTGTCCTGAAGATCGATCGCACTGAACCTCGAGATCTGGTCATTATTGATGATAAGGTGAGCTGCTTCACAGGATATCACACACAAACACACCTTATGTCTTCAATGTGCATAAACAGGTGAAAAATAAAATGCTTGTGTACCAGTATATTGGATCCATGTATCTCTTAAAGTGACAGAAGCCTAATGTTCCTGCCGCGCTGCTGTCTACGTTTTAATATCGATCAAACAATGAAAGAATATTTACTACTATTGACTCTTCACTAAATCAGTATTCGTGGTGAAAATAACATTTGAAACCTTCTAGGAATAAAACATTCAACTTGTTTGCTCTCTTTCTAAAGTTAATTTCATCCATGGACAAAAAAACGTTGGCGTATGAGGGATTTTATCCCCGAATTGATCTTTATTGTGTGTCTGAATGTTTTAACTGTGATTGTGTGTGCGGCAGCATGTCTACAGTCAACAGGAAGTGCGGGAGCTGCTGGGTCGCCTGGATCTGGGCAATCGCACTAAGATCGGGCAGAAGGGATCCTCTGGTCTTTCCAGAGCCGTAACTGCCTACGGCATTGTGGGTAAGACATCCTCAAGCTTTTTTTCCTTGTTTGCATGAAGTTTTATTTCCTGTGTTTATTTATCCTCCGTCTTGTTAGTTATTAGTTGTGCGCAAAAGCAATTAATGCTGCGATTTTGAGAGCGATCGTGCAGGCACGTGTCGTCTAAAGGTCAGGCAAACGCTTCAGAAGTGGCGGATGCCCACGCTGTTTACCTGAGATGCTTCGCACTCTAACATCCCGTCGCCATAGAAACACCACGCGAATGAGAGCTCTGCCCACTCTCGTGCCTTTCATGCCCGTTTTTCACCTGGCAAACTTTTTCAGCTGGAAGGCCACAACAACAAGAAGAAACGGCCTTTTCACAGAGTCTTGAGTTCATTTTGTCCATTTTAACTCTATTGAAATGAGCTCAACTGCTTAGTTGTTGAAGTGAGACAAACAGAAACTGGATGATTTATCACCAGTTTCCTGGTCAGTGTTGTTTTAGTATTATTTCTATACTTTTTTTTGGATTTGATTTTTAGGAATTTTGTTGTGCGCTTCACATTTTGTTGTGTTGTTCACATTAATTGGGTTTAATTTATTTATTTTAGTTATAGTTATATAATTTTTTTTTTATATTTCTATAGCTTTCATTTATATCTATTTCAGTATTAGGATTAGTAATTTTGTTATGTGCTTTTTTATTTTAATTTTTTTTATATTTCTATTCAGCTTTAATTTCTATTTATTTCCGTTTTGGTAATTTATGTGCTTGTCATTTTATTGATTTATTTAATATTTCAAAATGGCTTTTATTTTAGTTTGAGTTATTTCAGTAATTTTGTTGTGTGCTTTTGTAATTCTTTATATATATCTATAGCTTTCATTTATATTTATTTCAATTTAATAATTTTCTAATTTTTCTGTTTTGGTTTTTTAGTATTTCTATGTAGCTATAATTTTTTTTTAGTTTAGTACTTTTGCCATTCTTATTATTTTTTTTTAAAATATATATTTCTATTTAGTGTTTGAAATCTTTATTTATTTTTTTTTAAATATTTCTAATTGGCGTTATATACATTTTTTTCAGTTTTGTTGTGTGCTTTTGTCATTTTTTTTTCCTATTTAGCTAGTATTTGTATTTTTTCAGTTTTAATTTTAGTCATTTTATCACGTGCTTTTGTTATTATTCTTATTTTATTAAAAAAAAATTCTCTTTAGCTTTATTAAGTGTTAGTAATTTTAGCATTTCAACTTATTTTTATTAGTTGCCAAGGCAACGTTTCTAATTTTTATTTCATTTTTTTTTTTAGTTTTTCATCCAATAGGCATATTTATATTTTACATTCATTTATTCATTTTACATTCATGAATGTGGCACTTCATACATTCCCTCGGAATCGAACCCATTCCGGTGGCGTTGCAAGTTTCATGCTTTAGCGTTTATTTACTGTTATTATTCCAGCTTTATGATGCTTTTGTACAACAATAAGGACTGCTCATAAGCAGGTGAAGCGGACAGATCGACTCGTGTCTCGCTGAACCCGCAGTCACATGGTCGGCGCTGTGAGAAACTGGGTGATGATCTCCAGGTCATGACCTACTTCTTCTGACACGCATCTGGAGAAATCTCAGTTTTAGTCGGGTTAGTCATCGAAACTGGGTCTTATGAAACAGCGATTCGCCTGTAATCACCGCTGAGGGAGCGGGGCATTGTGGAAGTAATAAGAAGTGAGAATTTAGTGCACAAACGGCAGATCAGAACATTGATGTGTGTCGTGTTTATGACACGCCTGAGAGATGTGTGATGAGAAACAACAGTCACACTTGTCATTACAGTGATGTGTTTGCCCTTAAACTGTTTACTGAGCACCTATTCTGCTTTTTCCTCGTTCATCTTTCTTTAGTTAGTGTGTCATGTTGCTGTTTGAGCTTGAAAAAGCTTGAGATTCTTCTCTAAATCAGTGTTTCTGAACTCCCTGAAACGCCTCCATTCTCCTCATTTAAATAATTCATGAGCAGAATAAAGGGGCGGGGTCTGATTGAGTTAGTTAGTAGTGGCGGTTGTGGTTAGGGGCGGGGCATTTCCCAAACACCAATCACAACGCACCGCTCCAGCCGACCAATCAGAGCACAGTGTGCTTTTCAGAAGGAGGGGCTTCATAGAGACAGGAAGTAAACGGAGCGTTACTGACAGACTGGGAAGAGAGGAGCTGCAACAATGGAGAATATGAGGAAAATAGAGCCCCAAAAACAACATCGAGTGCCGTTCAGTCGTGTTTTAATATGATTGAGACTGATATTAGAAGAGACTCTTGATGGACGCATGAGATTTGAGACACTTTAATGGATATTATTTCGTCTTCTGATCGTACAACTCAATGTGCTTGCTTTTTTTTTTTTTTTTTGACTAATTGATATTCATCATTATTTTATGTAACAGCAATAAGAAAAGTCCATAAGAGAGCTGTTTTGTGTCAAGCAGCTTACATAAACAAGCCTTGATCTGAAAAAAACACTTTACAATAAGATCTCATGAGGTAATGCATTAGATAACATGATCTAGCAAAATATTTTACAGCATTTTATGTTTTATATAAAGAAATAACAAATGTTGTTCATGTTAGTTCATCGAAATGTTTAAATAACGTGAACCTGGAGCACAAAACCAGTCGTAAGTCGCACAAGTGCATTACTAGCAACAGCCAATAATACATTGTACGGGTCAAAATGATTGATTTTTCTTTTGTGCCAAAAATCATTAGGATGTTATAATTTTCTATCTTAGATATTTTATATTATCTTAGTTTTTTTTTTTTTTTGTAGCACTTTGAGATTTTTTTTTAAATGTAAAGTGCTTTATAAATAAAATGTATTATTATTATTTATTATTATTAAATATATATATATATATATATATAATATTTTTTTTGGGAGGATATGCATTGATAAGGACATGATTTGGACGACTTTAAAGGTGATTTTCTCAATATTTAGATTTTTTTCCCACTGGATTTTTGGTCCGGAGTCACAAATATTAATTAAAAAAGATGCTGTACACTCAAAAAATATTTAGGCCTATATTTATGCTGATTGTAAGCAATTTGAAAACATAATATGCCATGATTTTTTTTTGAGGCCAGAGGTCTTAAAAATATTAATCACATTAACAAATGCATGGGAATTTATGTAAAGTTTGAGTTTATAAAAATATTTTTTTTAAATGAGAAGTTTTGTTCATTATTATTAAAGAAATTAGTTGATATTTTATTTTATTATTTCAATTTATTTTAATAATTTAATTAATTAATTTATTATTTCAATTTAATTTATTATCTATTTATTTATCATGAATAATGGTAGCTGGCAGAGTGCTTAATAAAACAAAATTAAACATTTTTTAATGTTTATTCATTTAATGTAAATTCATTTTTAATTTTTTAATTTATTTTCATTGTGATTTACTCTTGTCTTTCAGGTTTTGTGCGGTTTCTGGAGGGTTACTATATTGTGTTGATCACGAAACGGCGTAAAATGGCTGACATCGGCGGCCGCTCGATTTATAAGATCGAAGACACGAATATGATCTACATTCCCAATGACTCCGTGAGAGTCACACACCCGGATGAGGCCCGGTGAGACACCTCATGATAACAATAATATCTGGCTGTATTGAGAATGACCAATAAGATTACACAGATTTGGTCACATGATGCTGTACTTGAGAGTATGTATACTGATTAAATTAAAACCTATTCTATCATGCTTGATACACACATTACTAAAAATCATTTTAGCTATATATATATATATATATAGCTATATCTATATATTTTAGCTATATATGTATAGCTATATCTATATATTTTAGCTATATATATATAGCTATATCTATATATTTTAGCTATATATATATAGCTATATCTATATATTTTAGCTATATATATGTAGCTATATCTATATATTTTAGCTATATATATATGTAGCTATATCTATATATTTTAGCTATATAAATATATATATATATATATAATATATATATATAGCTATATCTATATATATATATATATCTATATCTATATATATATAGCTATATCTATATATTTTAGCTATATATATATGTAGCTATATCTATATATTTTAGCTATATATATAGCTATATCTATATATTTTAACTATATATATATATAGCTATATCTATATATTTTAGCTATATATATATGTAGCTATATCTATATATTTTAGCTATATAAATATATATATATATATATATATATAGCTATATCTATATATATATATATCTATATCTATATATATATATATAGCTATATCTATATATTTTAGCTATATATATATATCTATATATATATAGCTATATCTATATATTTTAGCTATATATATATGTAGCTATATCTATATATTTTAGCTATATATTATTTATATATACCAGCTCTAGATACACGTTTTCTTTCTCAACTGTTTATATTCACCTAAAACAGAACTGACTGTTCTTTTACGAGGAAACTCGCTAATACGGTCATTTTCAAGCGCAAGACAAAAATCTTTTGGAAAATTTGCTCATTCGACGTTCTTTGCATACAGAAAACTTACTATTTCCAGTATGCATACTGCAGTCGTAGTGATTGTAAGTACGCTAGACTGTTTGTCTGGTTTGCCTCTCTCGCTGTGTTTGCCCTGCTGCGGTCGGTCACTCTGATCTCAGGATCAATTCACACGTCTCTTATTTCTCACCGTGAGTGCGTGATGACAATGGAGGCGCGCTATTCGTCACTCATGATGTGCGTTAGAGATTTACAATAACACAGAGTACTTTCAGGAGTACAGCCTGTAACCGTCGACTCGGGTAATGTGAGACGCTGTTTGCGTCTTAGTATCCAATTAAAGTCTGGCGCAGTTCTGATCTGCTCTTCATTTCTTTTAGCATGGTACCTTGGCAGTACCGTGGTATTCTGTCATGTAGATGGTAATTATTCAGTGGCATCTGATACTTTAGGATTGTAAGTCAAGCGTTCAACCTACTCTACCGGACAAAAGTTTGGAAGAATTAAGATTTTTAATGTTTATGAATAAAGTCTCTTCTGCTCACCAAGGGTGAATTTATTTGATCTAAAATACAGTAAAAATTGTGAAATATTATTGCAATGTAAATCATCTGTTTTCTATGTGAATATATAGTAATATATAATTTATATCCAGTGATCAAAGCTGAATTTTCAGCATCATTCAGTCTTCAGGGTCACATGATCCTTCAGAAATCATGATGATTTGATGCTCAAGAAAATTTATGATTATTATCAATGTTGAAAACGGTCATATTTTTGCAGAAATCTGGATGCATATCATACAAAAGGGAAAAAAAAGAAATGAATACTTCAGCAAGGATGCGTTCAATTGTTCTGAGATTTTTTAATGTTACAAACGACTCTATTTCAAATAAATGCTGTTCTTTTGAAATTTCTATTCATCAGAGAATCCTGAAAAATAAAATTTGTCACAGTTTTCGCAAAAATATGACCGTTTTCAACATCATGTGACTGAAGAATGGAGTAATGATGTCGAAAATTCAGCTTTGATCACTGGATATAAATTATATTTTACTATATATTCACATAGAAGACAGATGATTTACATAGTAAAAATATTTCACATTTTTTACTGTATTTTTGTTCAAATAAATTCAGCTTTGATCACTGGATATAAATTATACTTTACTATATATTCACATAGAAGACAGATGATTTACAGTGTAAAAATATTTCACATTTTTTACTGTATTTTTGTTCAAATAAATTCAGCTTTGATCACTGGATATAAATTATACTTTACTATATATTCACATAGAAGACAGATGATTTACATAGTAAAAATATTTCACATTTTTTACTGTATTTTTGTTCAAATAAATTCAGCTTTGATCACTGGATATAAATTATACTTTACTATATATTCACATAGAAGACAGATGATTTACAGTGTAAAAATATTTCACATTTTTTACTGTATTTTTGTTCAAATAAATTCAGCTTTGATCACTGGATATAAATTATACTTTACTATATATTCACATAGAAGACAGATGATTTACATTGTAAAAATATTTCACAATTTTTACTGTATTTTTTATCAAATAAATTCAGCTTTTATCGCTGGATATAAATTACACTTTACTATATATTCACATAGAAAATAGTTATATTAAATTATAATAATATTTTACAATTTTTACTGTATTTTTGATCCAATAAATGCCGCCTTGTTGAGCAGAAGAGAAATCAGAATTATTTAAAATTAAGTTTTAACCAGTAGTGTAGGCCCAATAAATTCATTTTATAACATGAACAAATTCATATTCAACTTCACTTTTTTTTTTTTTTTTTTTTTTTTTTTACATGAATGTGTTTTTCCACAGATATGTGAGAATATTCCAGAACGTGGATCTGTCCAGTAACTTCTACTTCAGGTGAGTGTTGAACTGAAGCGTCTCCAAGCCCTCGCACTCATAATGCCGTATCCTCACGTAACTTCTCGGGTCATTGTGATGGAAATATGATTCATGAGCTCCTCAGGTGGCCTCACTTGTCCTTTTCCCTTTGCTTCTTTTCACCGATCTGGCTGCAACATTTTCTTATAAAGACAGTCTGTTGTTACTCTGATTTTAGAAAAGAAGCAGCTGATATAACTCTATCAAATCACAAAGAGTCAGAAACCATCAGAACCTGCTTGAACACTTAAGATGTCTGAATGTTGTATTAGATCACCGGATATCAGAGCAAATCTCATGTATTGTGAAAAAAAGAACATTTGACAAAAAAAAAATTGATAAAGCAATAGATCTAGTATGGGACAGTTTGCAAGAACTTGATCTGTTGTGTTTTCATGTTTTGCTCGTAAAGTGTGTTTGTGGATTTGTTTTTTTTTAGTTTTATACCATTTTCAACCAAAGTTATGAAATAAGTGATAAGTGAAAAGTGATAAAATGTTTTCCTCACACATTGAACAGATGTAAGGTAGTTATTTTCACGTTTTCAAGCATGTTTTTAAGGAAAAAATTTCAAATGAACAAAGTTTAAATTTTCATATTAATAAAGTCCCCCCGCGCCCCCCAAAAATTTTTTTTCAGACTTTGAGACCTTCATTTATCCATTTCTGGACAGCAAATTTGTTTTTAAATTATATTATACATTATTTTAATGAAATTATTTTATATTTTTAAAATTGTACATTGTGCATTATGTTTTACTGTATTTTATTTTATATTTATATTTTATTTATATTTTGTTATTTTATTTTATTTTATTTGATATATTATTATTTTGTGTTTTATATTTAAATTTATTCAATTCTGTATTTCTTACTAATTTTATTTTATTATTTTATATTGTATATATTATTTTGATTTATTTTGATTTCATTATTTTAAATTTCATAATTTTTTATTTTATTATTGAAAATTCTACATAGTAATTTGATATATTATTTTGATTGATTTTGTTAATTTTTATTTTATTATTTTAAATTTAAATATTATTTTGATTTATTTTATTAATTTTTTTTCGTATCATTGACCCTTATGGATCTTTACGGATCTGAAGCATATCATTATTATTTATTAATGAATTATGTTTCCCTGGTTTTGAATCTGGCTGTATTAATGATTATTAATGAGGGCATTAAATGCATAACATTGACCAAATTCCCTCATCAGTCCTGCATCGGTCCGACGGTCACATGTTCATTAATGCTGTTTGACCTGCTGAACTCGAGTGTTAAATGTCATAATTCACTGTGACAAGTTTACATTCATCCCACAGTCACTGCAAATATGCAAGAAAGTTTTAGCAAAGTACTTCAGAAGTTTTCTTTCGTTAGTAGTCGTCTTGTGAGAAGCTGAAATAATTGCACGTGAACGCTGATGAACTTGTGCGTCTCGCTGAAGCTCTGCTCAAGTTCACTCGGTGCACTTCATCTCTAAGCAACATGCTGTCACCTAGCAACAATGCATGCTGTGTCCTGCTGCTCAACAATAATGAGAAGTGTGATTATTTTTAGCCCCTGAGTGCATGTGACCCTTTGACCCTCTGGCCTTTAGTTACAGCTACGACCTGAGCCACTCGCTGCAGTATAACGTGACGCTGCTGCAGATGCCATGTGACCCCGGAGAGACCGAGGAGCTCAACACCAGCGGCAGACAGGACAGCTTTGACATCTTCGAGGAGGAGGGACTGCCCACTCAAGGTATGTTTGGGTTTTATTTTATTGCATTTTTTAAAAAATATTATTTATTTTATTTTATATTTATATTTAATATATTTATTTTTATTATTTTAATAAGATATATTTTTATTGTATTGTATTATTTATTTTATTATTTTATGGTTAAATTAATATTAAATGTTGTATTTTATTTAATATTTTACTTTTTTTATATTTTTGTGTTTTAGACTTTAGAATTTATTTATTTTATATTATTTATGTATTTATATATATATATTATTTACATAATATTATATATAATATTTATATATATTTATATATAAATAAAATATTAAATAAACAAATAAAATTTCTCTTTGTGTGTATATATGTATCTATGCATAATGTATGTATGTGTGTGTGTTATGTATTATGTATTTTATTTTTTATATATAATATATATTTAAAAAGATATTTTTATACATATTTTTTATAGAAATTATATATATATATTTTATATATAGTAATTTAATTCAATTTATTCATTTTTTGTTGTTGTAATTTTTTAATTTATTTATTATTTATTTATTATATTATATTATTTTTTTATTTTATAACGTTCTACAAAATACAGTTAAAATCTATTAATTAATTAATTCATTCATTCATTCATTCATTCATTTTTAACTCTTGAAGGTCTCAAGTCAGGCTTGTTTGGGCCTTTGTTTGTGTGTCTTTTCTTGTTTTAAGGACACGACTCCAGTGATTTATCCTCTTTTAATGGTCAAACTTAGTTTTGTTTGTCTTGCATTGCGTGTGAATTGTTAATCGAGGTGTTTGTTTCAGTTGTTCACGGCTTCAGTAACGAACCCTACGCTAAGTATGTGTGGAACGTCCGTCTGCTGGAGAAAGTCAAGGACATCGTGCATCCTGATTGGCTGTTGTACATCATTCACGGATTCTGCGGCCAGTCCAGTATCCTCTTATAAATTGAGTGTGTGTGTTTAACTCCAGAACTAAACTAAACTAAAAATTTTTTTTGTATTTTATTCTAAAAATCCCCTCAAAAAATTATTTTAGAGTTTGTGTTGGTCTCTAGTCTTTATTTTAAAAATATGCAGTGAAGATTGCTAAGTATCGGGATATGTAGACCTGAAAACGAAAGTGTTTTATTCTATAATGGCGTCACATGAGGTGATATGAAGCTGTTGTCTCAGGTCTGGCTGTGGTTTGCAGTGCGTACGGATGTGTTCACGATCCTGGTTCATATAGATGAACGTCTCAAAGGCAGACAAAACAAAGTCTGTTCACATTGATGCACATGCATGTGTGTTAATAACCGTGTGTGTGTGAGATAACAAAAATAGAAACCGTGTCCAAAAAGTAAATGTAAGAGCAGCAGGTGCGCACGATTTAATCAGCACTGTTGATTTATCATGGGAGAAATCTAGTGTTGCAGTGGCTTTCCACATAATATGATGCAAAATATTGATAAAACGTACTTTTTAATGTTTTTCCCCCTTTTTTTCATTTGAAATTTGAAATTGAATCTGCAAAATACAATTAAAATATACTACAAAATATAGATAAAACCTACTTTTTAATGTCATTTATTTCTAACTTTTATAAATTTATTTAATTTTATTTTATTCCCTGCTGCAAAATACAGTTAAAACTTTTTAATACCTACTTTTTAATGTCATTTATTTATTTAGGCTACCCCTCTGCAAAGAACAATTAAAACATATTTATTTATTCACATTTTATTTTATTTTTCACCTGCTGAATACAGCTTCTACTTTTTAATTTAATTTAATTATTACATTTATTTTTGTTTTTTAATTGTTTGAATTCATTTAAAGTGTTTTATACTCTTTTTTTTTTCCCCCCAACACATTTACATTTTATTTTTTATTATTTAATTTAATTTAATTTTAATTTATTTTATTTTATTCCCTGCTGCAAAATGCAGTTAAAACATACCAGTAAATACAGATAAAACCTACTTTTTAATGTAGTTTATTTTTTATTATATATCCTTTTGCAAAGTACAGTTAAAACATACTTATTAGTTAACATTTTATTTTATTTTAGTTTATTCCCTGCTGCAAAATGCAGTTAAAGCATACCACTAAATCTACTTTTTAATGTAATTTATTAATTATTTTTTATTTTATTGCAGATCCTTCTGCAAAATAAAATAAAAAAACATATTTATTTATTTACGTTTTATTTAATTTTTTCCCCTGCTAAATACAGCTTCTACTTTTTAATGTAATATAATTATTAAATTTTTGTTTTAATTTATTTTATACTCTTCTTCGTATAGTTACTTTTTTTTTTTTTTTTTTTTTTTTTTATATCCCTCTGCAAAATGCAGCTAAAATCAGCTTCTCAAGGTGTCACATGGCGTCTTGCCGCTCCAAGCGGGGTTCGAGGGTTTATCGGCTCAGGCACCTGCTGTTGGACCTAGTTTTGACTTTCTAGTTCAGCATCTTGGTCTGTTTTTCCCAATAAGTTCAAGAGGGTCAAAACTGAACACAACAGCTACAAAACAAGCTAAAGAAACACAAAGAGAGAAATAATCATCCGGAGAAAGTCTCACGCTGTTGATTGCTTCTGTCGTCGTAATAGTTTCTCCCACCTCCCCTGCGAGGAGCCTGAATGAGCGGTGAACGAGTTCACAGATGTCAGCGGCATTATGGGTAACAGATGAAGATGCTGCCATTGAGCTCTGAATGATTTAACAGGCAAATGCGTTTATAGGAGCTGATAGATATGAACTGTGAACCACACAAACACTTGAAATATGAGTATTATGGAGAAAGTTTGTGGTCCGTACGTTTTCTCGAAAAAAGGAAATGAATACTTTTGATCTATTTAATGCGTCCTTGCTGACTAAAACTCACGCTAAAGACATTTTACATGTTACAAAAGACTCTATTGCAAATAAACGCTGTTCTTTTCGAGTTTCCATTCGTTGAAGAATCCTGAAAATAAAATGTATGATGTCGTAAATGTAATAATCATAATCATAAATATTTATTGAGCATCAAATCATCCTATCAGAGTGATTTCTGAAGGATCATGTGACTCTGAAGACTGGAGTAATGATGCTGAAAATTCAGCTTTGATCACTGGATATAAATTATATTTTACTATATATTCACTTTGAAACCAGATATTTTAATTTGTAAAAATATATCAGATTTTTACAGTATTTTTGATCAAATAAATGCAGCATATCAGAATGATTTCTGACGGATCATGTGACACTGAAGACTGGAGTACTGATGCTGAAAATTCAGCTTTGATCACTGGATATAAATGATATTTTACTATATATTCACTTTGAAACCAGATATTTTAATTTGTAAAAATATATCAGATTTTTACAGTATTTTTGATCAAATAAATGCAGCATATCAGAATGATTTCTGACGGATCATGTGACACTGAAGACTGGAGTACTGATGCTGAAAATTCAGCTTTGATCACTGGATATAAATGATATTTTACTATATATTCACTTGGAAATCAGATATTTTAATTTGTAAAAATATATCAGATTTTTACTGTATTTTTGATCAAATAAATGCAGCGTATCAGAATGATTTCTGACGGATCATGTGACACTGAAGACTGAAAATTCGGCTTTGATCACTGGATATAAATTACATTTGAACATATATTTAAATAGAAAACAGCTATTTTAATTTCTAATAATATTTCACATTTTTTTACTGTAGTTTTGATCAAGTAAATGCGGTCTTGGTGAGCAGAAGAGACTTCTTTAACAAAAATCTTTTTTGAAACTTCAGATATGCTGCATGTTGATATCACATGATTTCGGTGTTGTTCTTCCTTAAACGCTCTTTTCCAGAGTTGTTGATCTACGGTCGGCCGGTGTACGTCACGCTGATCGCCCGGCGGTCCAGTCGCTTCGCAGGGACGCGTTTCCTCAAGCGAGGAGCCAACTGTGAGGTACGTACTCGTGACAGACCGACCATGTGCTCTTCTTTAGTACGTCTGTCACGTGCGAGCGTTACCCGTCCAACTCGAGCTCTGGTTCTGCTGCTCATCTGTATTTATCTCTGTGTGTTCAGGTGGGATTATGTAATGTTCGTTTGCTCTAAAGCCGTCAGCCATTAAAGCTTCACAAAGCTTTTACTGCTGTGATGCTTTAAAGGTGCTTTAAAAGTGCAGATTGACAAATTTCAAGCTCATAAGTAGCTGTTAAAGAGGACAGTATGCTTGTGTAAATATAATTTAAATGCATAAATATATTTTTTTAATTAATAAATGTCAATTAAAACAAGTGGGTAACATACAAGATGTGTGCTTCATGCTAAAAGCGGCACGAAAAATATATAATTGTCTCTGCTTTTCATGTCATCTCATTGATAGTTTAGACTCTTTTGTCTAGTAAAAGTCTTTCAGGTGTGATTTTTATCAGGTAAACGTGAGAATAACTTTGATATCGTTGTCGGTTTACTTGATTATCAAATGTGATCATCATGTTTTGAGAGTCATTTTATAATTCACTCGTCACTGCGACTTTTTCTCACCATTTGTTTTTTTCCCTCACAATTGTGAGTTTGTGTTTCACAATTCTGACTTCTTTTTCTCTGAATCGCGAGATTTAAACTCACAATTGCAAGTTATAAAGACAGAATTGGGAGATAAAAACTTGCAAAACTGACTTTTTTTCTTGCAATTGTGAATTTAGTATGTGAGTTTATATCTCATAATTCTGACTTTTCTCAATATTGTCAGTTTATATCTCATAATTCTGACTTTTCTCAATATTGTGAGTTTATATCTCATAATTCTGACTTTTCTCAATATTGTGAGTTTATATCTCATAATTCTGACTTTTCTCAATATTGCGAGTTTATATCTCATAATTCTGACTTTTCTCAATATTGTGAGTTTATATCTCATAATTCTGACTTTTCTCAATATTGTCAGTTTATATCTCATAATTCTGACTTTTCTCAATATTGTGAGTTTATATCTCATAATTCTGACTTTTCTCAATATTGTGAGTTTATATCTCATAATTCTGACTTTTCTCAATATTGTGAGTTTATATCTCATAATTCTGACTTTTCTCAATATTGTCAGTTTATATCTCATAATTCTGACTTTTCTCAATATTGTGAGTTTATATCTCATAATTCTGACTTTTCTCAATATTGTCAGTTTATATCTCATAATTCTGACTTTTCTCAATATTGTGAGTTTATATCTCATAATTCTGACTTTTCTCAATATTGTCAGTTTATATCTCATAATTCTGACTTTTCTCAATATTGTGAGTTTATATCTCATAATTCTGACTTTTCTCAATATTGTGAGTTTATATCTCATAATTCTGACTTTTCTCAATATTGTGAGTTTATATCTCATAATTCTGACTTTTCTCAATATTGTGAGTTTATATCTCATAATTCTGACTTTATAACTCGCAATTGCAACTTTATAACACACAATTCTAAGGGAAAAAGTCAGAATTGTGAGATAAAAACTCTCAATGACCTTTTTTGTGTTTGTTCCACACTTATTAGTATTCCAAAGTATTCTAAAGTATTTAGATGAAGTGACTAAACTTGAGTAATGTAACAAAATACGTTACAAATGACTTTTAAAGTTAAGTAAAGTAAAAGTAATGTTTTTTTTTAATGTATTTTGTAATCTGTAGTGAAATACATTTTAAAAGTAACCCACCCAGCCCTGTATATATATATATATATATATGTGTGTATATATGTGTGTGTGTGTGTGTGTGTGTGTGTGTGTGTGTGTGTGTGTGTACTGTAATGGACTGCATGTGTGTGTTTTAGGGCGACGTGGCGAACGAGGTGGAGACGGAGCAGATTATCCACGATGCCTCCGTCATGTCGCTCACAGCGGGCAGCTTCTCCTCCTGTGTTCAGGTCAGAGGTTCGGTTCCTCTTCACTGGTCCCAGGACATCTCCACCATGATGCCCAAACCACCCATACGCTGTAAGAGCCACTTCCTCTTTATTTCCTCACTACTGCTTCCTGTTTATCAGCTCAAAACTGCGGGTCGTGTCCTCATTGGCGTACCATACAGTACGGGTCAGATTTAACTTGTGACCGTCGTTAATATACACTTATATGTTCAACAAGAAAAGCGCAATCAATTATTATGACAACTTTAAATGAAATTATTTCAACCAACAGACTAGATTTATGTAGCATAAACTCAAATTTTTAAGTTGTTTAAAAACATTTAAACGTTTTCCTTACCAGCATGTATAAATATAACCACTTAAACGTTGGTTAAATGAATAATTAGCTCAACAATATACACTTGCAAACAGAATTTGAGCTGACCTGTGGCTTTTTATCGATTTCCAAGAGTCTGAAGTGGATGTTGGTCAACAAAAAGACATCAGGAAATAATTAAATTCGTGCTTCAACTTATTCAGAGAAATAGCGCTGACTGCGAATGGATTTAAAGACATAAACCTTGGATTTTAAGAGCATACAGCGCAATATAGTTATAGGGGCTTGGATGTATTGTAATTGTGGCTGTCATGTGATTAATTAATCTGCACATCAGGTAATTAATTAGATTTTAATCGAAGTAATCGCAAATTAATCGCACATCAAATTTGGCTGAGAAATTACCCGCCAAAAATCATTTAAAGTCATTATTGTGTTAAATGAGAAGCATCAAATAAACAGTAGCTTAAAAAAAATGTTTTATTTGATTCAGTAGAATTTATTTATTTATTTATCCGAATTGGTATTTAGAAATATTTACAGATCAAAACAGTTACAAACAATCTTCAAAAATATCTTTTATGTAAAAAAAAGAAAGAAAGTCATACAGGTTTGAGGGCGAGTAAATGTAAATAAACAGAATTTTCATTTCTTAAGACAAACTAACCCCAAAATATGATTTTTTTAAAAAAAAACCCGAAATGATACTCTAAATAAAGAAATGGTGGCGGTAAATGTCTAAATGAGTCATTGAGTCATTCATTTGTCCAAACGACTGATTCATTCAGGAATGAAGTAAACGGCTCTCTTCATGAATGAGTCATTGAATCATTGATTCACCCGATTGATTCACTCAAAACGCAGATTCATTCAGAAACGAAACACCGCTGCTCGGAGATCCACAGCAGTTCTGTTCTGGCTTTATAAGTAATATTCCTGTTGGAAATATTGTGTAAAAAACAGACAATATTGTGTGTAAAATGGATCGCAACTTCTTCAAAATCAATATCACATTTACACTCGTGCTATTCGGGATATTAATCACTCATTACTCGTATGATATTGCTTAACTATAGCATAATATAAATATGAGACAATAACTCATACAGATTAATTGTTAATTGTTTATTTCTCTTATCCTGCCCAAAAAGACCATAAACATTACAGATGCACTTATATCGTACAAATGTGTCCCATACGGAAACATCTGGTCAGAGCCACAGATTCCTGTGGTTTACATTTACATTACATTTAGTCATTTAGCAGACGCTTTTACTTAAAAAGTGAGGAAAACAAACAAGCGATTCTTCATGAATTGGCAAATAGACACAGGAAGTGCTCACAATACAAGTTTCATGCATTGCTCAGTACCATAAGCTGGAGTAGGAAGGGAAAAGGGAAGGACAGGGTTTTTTTTTAAATTTTTTTTTTTTTATGAGGGGATCAAGATGTGGTTAAATTCAGATTTTTGAGTTGGAGGAACCACAAATTGCCAGATTGCTCCGTTTCACCTCAAAACTTTATTTGGTACTTATGGTTTTTTTATATGTATTAGCAGATTATTTCCTGTTTAATGACATCACCAGGGTCGCCTGAGGATCTCTCATCTCCTCTCGAATGATTTTTTTCCTGCATGCGCTCGTCTTGCGGCTGCTGAACCCATTTCACCGCTTCTCCTCCAGAGCAAGATGACATTTCATATGCACAGCGGCTCAGGCAGACACACGCTGATCCAGCTGCGCGCTCGCTTCTTATCTTAGATTGGTTCCCGCCAGCGTCCTCGACCTCTCCGTGTGTGTGTGTGTGTGTGTGTGTGTGTGTGCGCGCGCTCGGGTTGGACGTTTCCGCTTCGAGCGAGAGATTCCTGTCCAACACAAATTGCATGTGATGCATCAGTGCTTTGAAAGCATTGCAGAGCTGCGGTCTGTTATTAACAGGACGTCTCAGAGTTTTCTTTCACTTCTTCTCCTTCTTGCACATAAATGATTTAAAATCGGTTCAGTGTTTAAATTGGCAAAACTTAAAGGATTAGTTCACATCTGAATGAAAATGTCCGCATAAGATGTTCATGGTCTTTCTTTCTTCAGTCGAAAAGAAATGAAGGAAATCATTCCAGGATTTTTCTCCATATAATGGACTTCAATGGGGTTCAACAGGGTCCAAATGTCAGTTTCAGTGCAGCTTCAAAGATCTACATGATCCCAGACGAGGAATAAGAGTCTGATCTAGAGAAACCATCGCAAAAAATAAACATTATATACCTTTTAACCACAAATGCTCGTCTTGCGCTGCTCTGGGATGCTCCACGCATCACGTCATCACGTTGGAAAGGTCACGTGACGTAGTTGAAAGTACCGATCTAGTGTTTACAAAGCAAACGTTCAAAGACTAAGTCGCACGCGTTTTACAAAATAAAGGTGAAAATAAAGGTAGTTTTTTCGCCCTACCGCGGTACTTCCACCTACGTCACATGACCAACGTGATGACGTGATGCGTGGAGCATCGGAGCAGTGCAAGACGAGCATTTGTGGTTAAAAGGTATATAATTTTTGTTTTTTTTGCATAAAATGTGCGATGGTTTCTCTAGATCAGACTCTTATTCCTCGTCTGGGATCATGTTGATCCTTTGAAGCTGCACTGAAACTGACATTTGGACCCGTTGAACCCCATTGAAGTCCATTATATGGAGAAACCATCGGACATTTTGTAAAAAAATAAACATTATATACCTTTTAACCACAAATGCTCGTCTTGCGCTGCTCTGGGATGCGCCACGCATCACGTCATCACGTTGGAAAGGTCACGTGACGTAGTTGAAAGTACCGATCTAGTGTTTACAAAGCAAACGTTCAAAGACTAAGTCGCACGCGTTTTACAAAATAAAGGTAAAGCAATTTTTTTTGCATAAAATGTGCGATGGTTTCTCTAGATCAGACTCTTATTCCTCGTCTGGGATCATGTTGATCCTTTGAAGCTGCACTGAAACTGACATTTGGACCCGTTGAACCCCATTGAAGTCCATTATATGGAGAAACCATCGGACATTTTGTAAAAAAATAAACATTATATACCTTTTAACCACAAATGCTCGTCTTGCGCTGCTCTGGGATGCGCCACGCATCACGTCATCACGTTGGAAAGGTCACGTGACGTAGTTGAAAGTACCGATCTAGTGTTTACAAAGCAAACGTTCAAAGACTAAGTCGCACGCGTTTTACAAAATAAAGGTAAAGCAATTTTTTTTGCATAAAATGTGCGATGGTTTCTCTAGATCAGACTCTTATTCCTCATCTGGGATCATGTAGATCCTTTGAAGCTGCACTGAAACTGACATTTGGACCCGTTGAACCCCATTGAAGTCCATTATATGGAGAAAAATCCTGGAATGTTTTCCTCAAAACCTTCATTTCTTTTCGACTGAAGTAAGAAAGAAAGACATGAAGACCTTGGATGACATGGAGGAGAGTAAATTATCAGGATATTTGCCGGTAATAAATCCATCAAGCGTTTTTCACACCGCCCGATCCTTATTGTCGATCCCTGAATCACGAATTATAAAGTGTTTATAAGACAACCAGATCCGACTGAACTGTTTTTCCTCACTTTTTTGGCAAATTGAACTGACCCTTTAACTCCAATCCAGATATAAGCAGTCTTGTTTTTAAAATGATGTTTGACAGGAACTGTGCTTTATATTAAAAATAACACTTGGATACATCCGGAAGCTCTCAGTTATGAGGAATTATATGTGATTTTCTTCATTTCCAGACTCATCGTCCGTCTAATATATTATGCAATTTGCCTGATGCAATGTCCTTCTGTCAGGAAAAGAGGAGGGTTTGTGAAGAATGTTTTCTGTAATTAGGTCAGTTCGATATTCTGCCGGTTTAAAACACGCCTCGCACAAAGAGCTTATGAGATAACATATTGGTTTTCAGCTAAACAAAAAGCGGAGAAAGGGTGTTACACAAGGCTCGAGTCTCGGCCCGTTTTCATTGATTGTTTGTGGGGCTGCGAGAAGATGAGCCACGTTTTTTTCCCTTTCATCGCCCGCGCGCATCACGCTGCCATTTGTCCGACCGGCTTGAAGGACTTTTGGGTGAATAAGCGTTTGATTATGCCGACTTTGAATTTGCTTTGTGTGCTGTTAATGAATCCGTGGAAAAGGGAGATTTGTGTATGCGAGAGAACCTCGTTCTCATAACCCACTTCTGGGAGTGTTTTGTGTGTTGTGCTCTAATCTGTTTAGGAGTTTGTAACTGGATTGTGGTAGACTTATGACCCACATAGTGACCCACATTATTAAGTCATGTAATAATGAGATGAAAAAGTCATAATAATGGCTTTTTATATTCAGTAATATTATCGAATTTACTGTTAATGCGAACAATAATGACACTATTGTCTTCTATAGAGCTGATTTGAATTTCTTTTATAATTGATTCATTTTTCAACATCGAAAGTGTGTTTGAACTCAAATTTTTTAGAGCTGATTTCTCATATATTGCATAATTGATTCTGTTTATTACTGTGAAGCTGCTTTGAAACAATCAGTAATAGCGCACTGTAGAAATAAAGTTCATAATCTCATAATTATGACTGTCTACTCATTTTTGACTTTTCTCGTGTGGTTGAAATGGGCTTCCATATAATTCCAATTATTTATTTTGGCAATGATTGTTTAATGTTTTTAAGGAGAGCCAATGAGAAAAAGAGTGGCTGTAGGAAGGGAAATCCCAACTTTTCAATTAAAAGAGTTGATTGAATTATCAACTGGGGAAGCTGAATGTCATTAAATGCTTCATTACGATCTGTATCTGCCATTAAATATATATATATATAGAAAAACACCACTTTCATGGTTATTTTCAGGTACAGTGCCATTGAAATGTTTAGGGCCGGTATGTTTTTGATCAAAAATACAGTAAAAAATTGTAAAATATGACTAAAAACAGCTGTTTTCTGTATAAATGTATATTTAAAAATGGTGATATGGCAATAAATCAGACAAAAGCAAATAAAATCAGCTCTTTATGACAATCTTTAATCACAGACATTAACTTAAAACAACCTTTTTTATTTGTGAGTAAAACGTAAAATTCCGCGATTTCCGTTTAAGCAGATTGAGATGTGACTAGAATATAGCTAGTAACAAATGACTTGATGTACTTACCAAGTGAACTCATTTGCTTTAAAAACGACTCTGGTTTCATGTCATCCTCGTGCCGTCTAGCCCAAACACTCTCCATGACTGTAAATAGACGTGTACGTTGGTCACCAGTTTGTAAATCATTTCTATAAAGACTTAAAATGCTCTTGTTCTCTCTTGCAGTGGACCAGGCCGACCCGTACGCTCATGTCGCCGCTCTCCACTTCGATCAGATGCTGCAGAGGTTCGGATCGCCCATCATCATTCTCAACCTCGTCAAGGTGAGATTCGGCATTTCCTGCTCTTCTCCAGAGCCTGCATCCAATCATCCATCGAACTTCTCAAGGCTGAATCTGACAGAAACACGTCCAGGTCACCCCAAAATCAGAAGGAAATGATCTTAAAGCATGTATTTGGGTGGCTCTTTATTTCCTTTTCTCAGGACAAACGTGGACACAGTTACAGTTCTGTCACACATACAATTAAAGGATTGTTTGATGAGGGTTTTCCATAAACTGCTGAACTAAATACTTTGCATAAAGAAAATGAAGCCTGTTTGTTTAGCACAGGTACAGTTTTTTTTGTAATGCGACATTATTGTTATTGACGATCGATTATATTGCATCATACCGCCTCGCATGATTTCCCATGATATCTTGTGTTCGTTTGTGAACACCATTTTCATGTACGTGTCTTTTTAAAGGTTTGCGGTTGGTACGCTTTTAACATGCTTTTGAAAGAAGTTTCTTCTTCTCACTGAGGCGGCATTTATTTGATCACAGTAAAAATTGTGAAATATTTTTAGCGTTTAAAATGTCATTTTCAATGTCGCCTAAATAGTGAAATATAATTTATATCCAGTGATCAAAGCTGAATTTTCAGTCTTCAGTGTCACGTGATCCGTCAGAAATCATTCCGATATGCTGCATTTAGTTGATCAAAAATACAGTAAAAATCTGATATGTTTTTACAAATTAAAATATCTGGTTTCCAAGTGAATATATAGTAAAATATAATTTATATCCAGTGATCAAAGCTGAATTTTCTGCATCATTACTCCAGTCTTCAGTGTCACATGATCTTTCAGAAATCATTCTGATATGCTGCATTTATTTGATCAAAAATACAGTAAAAATCTGATATATTTTTACAAATTAAAATATCTGGTTTCCAAGTGAATATATAGTAAAATATCATTTATATCCAGTGATCAAAGCTGAATTTTTGGTCTTCAGTGTCACATGATCCGTCAGAAATCATTCTGATATGCTGCATTTAGTTGATCAAAAATACAGTAAAAATCTGATATGTTTTTACAAATTAAAATATCTGGTTTCCAAGTGAATATATAGTAAAATATAATTTATATCCAGTGATCAAAGCTGAATTTTCTGCATCATTACTCCAGTCTTCAGTGTCACATGATCTTTCAGAAATCATTCTGATATGCTGCATTTAGTTGATCAAAAATACAGTAAAAATCTGATATATTTTTACAAATTAAAATATTTGGTTTCCAAGTGAATATATAGTAAAATATAATTTATATCCAGTGATCAAAGCTGAATTTTCAGCATCATTACTCCAGTCTTCAGAGTCAGAAATCTATGCTCATGTGTAATTTTTTGCGAAAACAGTTTTGTTTTTCAATTTCTTTAAAAACTTACTGACGCCAAGTTTTTGCGCTTCACATTAACACTTTTATCGAACTATAAATACACCGCTGAATGCACACATGAAGCTGTCGAGTAATTCACAGGCTGATGTTTTTGCGTAAAATCTGCTGTCCAAACCTCGCTCACGTTGACAGTCAGGAGAGACAACAGAACAAAGACCCAAACCACCTCAGTCCAGTTTTGAAGCGGCCACGTGATGTCCGTGTGAAGGCGATGTGCCAAAAAGAGATCTATGCAGGCAGAATTTAGCCCAAAGATTGTGCCTGACATGTTTAAAACACATGTGTGTTTTTGGCTTTCAGAGTGTCTGTCGCCATGTATTCTCCTTCCAGATAAAAGCATGTGACAAAAGACCCTTAATGTCCTAAATGAGGCGATTACATGCTAAGAATGTAGTCTAATTAACTCCACACGCTCATTTCGCTTGCCGGACCATGTGGTCGTCACACGTGTGTGTGTGTGTGTGTGTGTGTGTGTGAAAACACACTGTGAAATGTGTTTTTGTGTGTGTGTGTGTGTGTGTGTGTGTGTTTTCCACCAGCCTCCAGTAGAGAGTGTGTGTTGATGTGGGAGGCAGACGGCATTGTGGGCCGCGGGAGGAATTGGACGACCGCAGAACGATTTCTAAGAACTCCGGAGTCGTTTTAACAGCACGTGCAAATATACGTCCCCAGGATCGAGCGTGTAAACCGCGACGGATCACGTGTGTTTCTGCCCGTCGGCATGTGCGGCGGACAGATAATGCCTTACTAGTCGTCTTCTGGGATTAGTCATTGTTCCCTATAGAGGAGCAGAAGGCCGTTAGGTTTGAGTCATCGTCCACAACATGTCTACATCCACATCATGTGCTCTGACGTTCTCCAGAGATGCAAAATATGAAATAATAGTCAGAGAAAAATCTTAAGTTTTAAGTTTATCGAACCATTGGACATGGATCATATTGGGAGAATATGGAGGGACGAAACTGCTGCAGATGATGATGTTTATATGAACGAAAAGTAAGATGAAATTGTAATGAGTTCTTTAGACTTGCGTAAAATGCAAATAAATATCTGTCTTATATTTAAGCTTAGTTTTATGATCAGATCTCTGTAGTTTTAAAACATAAATTGATGATGGAGAGATGAACAAATAAACCTGATGATCATATTTGATGTATTTATTTATTATAAATATGATGTAAATATGATGTAAAAGATGTCTGGATCATCAAAGTTGAAATATTACTAACATTATCAAAGTTATTCGTACGTTTACTTGATAAATCACAGCAGAAAGACTTTTACTTGATAAAAGAGTCTAAACTGTCAACGTTTACAGGCACACATCAAATATGATACAGTAGGGTTAATACGCTTTAATATATTATGCTTTATTAGACAGAAAACGAAGCATTGTTCAACACAATTAGTCTTGTTGTTTTCATGATTTACCGTGATTTTTACCATTCCTCAGAGACTAACGTGGCAAAATCATAGTTTTATATCTAGTAACAGTAATATAATATAGTTTAGTCACTGCCATACAGTGTATTTTAAAATTAATTGCATGCTGTTTTTTGCAACACAAATCATCCATATTGCAACACAAAATCATCCAGCTTTTATTAACACGATGTTCTAATAATCTTACCGCCGTGTGCACCAAGTAGAATAACGTTGTAACGACTTTCAACACGCTTAAATGTATTTTTAGTATGATTGTTTTCAAAAATGTAAAATTTAATTTGTCAGATGAAGGGATCTGTGTGAGTAGTTATTCAAAACCAAAATAATAGTGATCAAGCGTAACTGTAACAACTTCAGGGAAGAAGGAAGCAGACGTTATTGGTAACTTTGGTCGTAAAATAACATAAACAATCGGGGTTTGATACGATATTTTACCCAGAAATCCTCAATGACGAAATACATGACGAGAAAATTAGTCTGCAGGTGCATTTGAAAAGTTTTAACTAATCATCTTGTCACTTTATGAGCACGAATCCTCCGCCACGGTCTTGTCAGTCGTCTCGTCGCTTACTCTCGTCACATGATCAGTGATTCCTGCTGGACAACGTACGGCTCTGCTGCTCTTGTTGGATGAGCTGAATGGGATCGAAGTGACCGTTATCCAACTGAATTAAAAGGTTTTTATTTTTATAAAAGCAAAACGAGGCGTAACGTAAACGTAGCGGTGGCATAGTCTATCCTAAGACTGCTTTTCATTTTGACGTCGTCACATTTTAATCGCACAAGATCTCGTCACGCCCCTAAAAAACGACAAACGAAAGCAACGCTCGACTGCGGCACACAAGCAGCAATGCTAATAAAACTTTTATACATTAGCTCAGCCGTGAACATTATTTCTAGTCCCGTCGGATTGCTTTCCATCCGGTGTGGAGGATAACAACTCCCATGATTCCATGCTCATGGTCAAACTACGCCTACACTCTATAAAAAAAAACACATTTACGAATAACGTTTTCCACTGAAACAGTGAAATGCCATAAAAACAATGCATTCTGGGTAATATTTGTTGCTTCCGACTAATAATAAACAACTAATAATATTACCCAGAATGCATCGTTTTTACGCATGCATATTACCGTTTCTTTGGAAAATGGTATTTTTACAGTTATTTTTAGTTTATGTTATTGTTATGCGACTTTTTGTGGCGAAACTTACATAGTGTGCCTTTAAGTATGATATTTTTAAGTAAAAAGACTGAAATAGAGGTATTTTAATGGAAAACATGTTGTAATATGCATAACTTTGAAAAATATATATTTTTCCAGTATAAATGTACACTTTGGGAGAATTGTCTGTTGTTCCCAAAGGTTTGTTACTGCTTTTGTTTGCCACAAATTTACTATGTGTCGTTTGTCAACTTGCTATTGCGGGACAGATTTTGAGCTTGAAATGCTGGAGTCAGTGTAATAATTGTTGGGTTGGTGATTTTGACTGTGTCAGAAACGAGAGAAGAGGAAGCATGAGAAGATACTGAGTGAGGAGCTTTACCCCGCCATCACAAACCTCAACCAGTTTCTCCCGCCGGAGCACAGCATCGAGTACATCGCCTGGGACATGGCCCGATACACCAAGAGGTGCGTAAGGCTGTCAGACCGCCATTGCATTTCAGGAACTGATGCAGTGGTTCAAAAGTTCGAGTCTGTAAGATCTTTAAGGAAGTCTCTTCTGCTCACAAAGCTGCATTTATTGGATCTGAAATACAGTAAAAATTGTGAGATATTTTAGTTTTCTGTACGAATATATAGTAAAGTGTAATTTATTCCTGTGATCAAAGCTGAATTTATTCGATCAAAAATACACTAAAAATTGTGAAATATTATTACAATTTAAATCATCTGTTTTTTATATTTGAATATATAGTAAAGTGTAATTTATTACTGTGATCAAAGCTGAATTTATTTGATCAAAAATACAGTAAAAATTGTGAAATATTATTACAATTTAAATCATCTGTTTTTATATTTCAATATATAGTAAAGTATAATTTATTACTGTGATCAAAGCTGAATTTATTTGATCAAAAATACACTAAAAATTGTGAAATATTATTATAATTTAAATAATCTGTTTTTATATTTCAATATATAGTAAAGTATAATTTATTACTGTGATCAAAGCTGAATTTATTTGATCAAAAATACAGTAAAAATTGTGAAATATTATTATAATTTAAATAATCTGTTTTTATATTTGAATATATAGTAAAGTATAATTTATTACTGTGATCAAAGCTGAATTTATTTGATCAAAAATACAGTAAAAATTGTGAAATATTATTACAATTTAAATCATCTGTTTTTATATTTGAATATATAGTAAAGTATAATTTATTACTGTGATCAAAGCTGAATTTATTTGATCAAAAATACAGTAAAAATTGTGAAATATTATTACAATTTAATTAATCTGTTTTTATATTTGAATATATAGTAAAGTATAATTTATATCCAGTGATCAAAGCTGAATTTTCAGCATCATTACTCCAGTCTTCAGAGTCACATGATCGTTCAGAAATCATTCTGATATGATGATTTGATGCTCAAGAAACATTTATGATTATTATCAATTATTATTATTATTATCAATGTTGAAAACAAATTTTTGTGGAAACTGATACATTTTATTTTTCAGCATTATTTGATGAATAGAAAGTTCAAAAGAACAGCATTTATTTGAAATAGAATCTTTTGTAATATTTTAAATGTCTTCACTGTCACTTTCTGAGTAAAAGTATTAATTTCTTGTAAAATTCAAGCAGCATTGTGCACATATGCATATATGTCAAATAAAAGCTTCTTCCAAATGCATATGGAGTTGCAGTAATAGAAGAACAATTACTTTTCGTCTCCAGCTGAACTTCTGATGGAAAAGTAAAAATTGAGTGGAAGATTCTGTAAGGATCTTATCACAGTATGTCATAATCCTTCCTGAGCGTTCTCTTTGTTTCTTCTTTCCTGTGATTCCTCTGGTCTCCATCTGCAGTAAACTGTGCAACGTGTTGGACCGTCTCAGTATGATCGCTGAGAATGTGGTGAAGAGGACGGGCTTCTTCGTTAACCGACCCGACTTCTATTGCCACACGTTACGTCCTGATGAAAAGTAAGTGTTTGTTTAACGTGAGATTAATGCGATGGCATGCAAAAGATGGAATAAATGAATGAAAAAGGTGATGTTCTTCATGTATAATGCATTATATATTTTCATAAACAACTGTAATCGAAGTTAAAGACTCCTTGTTGCATCTGAAACGGGTTGTTTGTCGTGTGTTTTAATGCATTATACTTTCTAAAGGTGTAACAAAGAATAATGTATTATAACTGTGGTCACAATTATTCATTAGATCATAAAATGCATTATAAGGCATAATTAATGGATTAAAATATATCTATAATGCAGTATATTGAAAGGCTTGAAGTAAAGTGTTACTCAAGTATCTAAACTTTCTTAAATCAAGATACTTTTAAGTTTAGTTTTCAGAAAAAAATAAATATCAAAATGAAGCGTTTGTTTAAAACAAGAAGAAAAATCTTTTTGCATGTTTGTGTTTGTGTCTGTAATAATGAAAGTCAGACACGTTTTACGGTCAGATAATGATGCCTTCAGAAGAATACAGTGTTTTCAGACATCTGCTGTGCTCTCTTGCTGCATCTTTCATGCAAATCATTTGCATCAAATCTGTGGGAATATTTTGCAAATGTTTCCCACAGGGGTTTTTTTTCACAATGCTGTGTGTTTGTAAGTTTGAATTGTTTTCCATTAGTGACACATTGTTCATTTGCTGAAGTTTTTTCACTGGCAACGATTTTTATTTCATGTGAAGAAATCATTTGTTTCTGCAAGACCGTGATGATCAAAAATCAATTCAGTCGAGCAAGTCAGTTAGTCAATAAATCAATCAATCAGTAGATCAGTCAGTCAAAACAATCATCCATCCATCCATCCATCCATCCAGTCTAGTCTAGTCTAGTCTTTCCATCCATCCATCCATCCATCCATCCATCCAGTCTAGTCTAGTAGTCTTTCCATCCATCCATCCATCCATCCATCCATCCATCCATCCAGTCTAGTCTAGTCTAGTCTTTCCATCATCCATCCATCCATCCATCCATCCATCCATCCAGTCTAGTCTAGTCTAGTCTTTCCATCCATCCATCCATCCATCCATCCATCCATCCATCCATCCATCCATCCAGTCTAGTCTAGTCTAGTCTAGTCTTTCCATCATCCATCCATCCATCCAGTCTAGAGTAGTCTTTCCATCCATCCATCCATCCATCCATTTCCATCCATCCATCCATCCATCCATCCATCCATCCAGTCTAGTCTAGTCTAGTCTAGTCTAGTCTTTCCATCCATCCATCCATCCATCCATCCAGTCTAGTCTTTCCATCATCATCCATCCAGTCTAGTCTAGTCTAGTCTTTCCATCCATCCATCCATCCAGTCTAGTCTAGTCTTTCCATCATCCATCCATCCAGTCTAGTCTAGTCTAGTCTTTCCATCCATCCATCCATCCATCAATCAATTAATCCATCCATCCATCCAGTCTAGTCTAGTCTAGTCTTTCCATCCATCCATCCATCCATCCAGTCTAGTCTAGTCTAGTCTAGTCTAGTCTTTCCATCCATCCATCCATCCATCCAGTCTAGTCTAGTCTTTCCATCCATCCATCCATCCAGTCTAGTCTAGTCTAGTCTTTCCATCCATCCATCCATCCATCCATCAATCAATTAATCCATCCATCCATCCAGTCTAGTCTAGTCTAGTCTTTCCATCCATCCATCCATCCATCCATCAATCAATTAATCCATCCATCCATCCAGTCTAGTCTAGTCTAGTCTTTCCATCCATCCATCCATCCATCAATCCATTAATCCATCCATCCATCCAGTCTAGTCTAGTCTAGTCTTTCCATCCATCCATCCATCCATCAATCAATCAATTAATCCATCCATCCATCCAGTCTAGTCTAGTCTAGTCTTTCCATCCATCCATCCATCCATCCATCCATCCATCCATCCATCCATCCATCCATCCATCCATCCATCCATCCATCCAGTCTAGTCTAGTCTAGTCTTTCCATCCATCCATCAATCAATTAATCCATCCATCCATCCATCCATCCATCGTTCGTCTAGTCTAGTCTAGTCTTTCCATCCATCCATCAATCAATCAATTAATCCATCCATCCATCCATCCATCCATCCAGTCTAGTCTAGTCTACTTTTTCCATCCATCCATCAATCAATCAATCAATTAATCCATCCATCCATCCATCCATCCATCCATCCAGTCTAGTCTAGTCTAGTCTAGTCTAGTCTAGTCTAGTCTAGTCTAGTCTAGTCTAGTCTAGTCTAGTCTAGTCTTTCCATCCATCCATCCATCCATCCAGTCTAATCTAGTCTTTCCATCCATCCATCAATCAATCCATCTATCCATTCATCATCCATCATTCATCCATCCATCCATCCATCCATCCATCCAGTCTCGTCTAGTCTAGTCTAGTCTAGTCTTTCCTCCATCCATCCGTTCAGTCTAGTCTAGTCTTTCCATCCATCAATCAATCCATCTAGTCTAGTCTTTCTATCCATCTATCAATCAATCCATCCATCCATC
Organism: Opsariichthys bidens; assembly: GCA_037194245.1. NCBI lineage: Eukaryota > Metazoa > Chordata > Actinopteri > Cypriniformes > Xenocyprididae > Opsariichthys > Opsariichthys bidens. The sequence continues at coordinate 33,648,692 of CM074282.1, forward strand.
CAGTCTAGTCTAGTCTTTCCATCCATCCAATCTAGTCTAGTCTAGTTTAGTCTAGTCTTTCCATCCATCCAATCAATCCATCTATCCATACATCCAGTCTAGTCTAGTCTTTCCATCCATCCATCCATCCATCCATCCATCCATCAATCCATCCATCCATACATCCATCCATCCAGTCCATCCATCCATCCATCCATCCATCCATCCATCCATCCATCCAGGAGTAATAACATAATGGATCATAGAGACTCCACTAAAATGACTAATAAACCAAACCAATGGATTGCAGTGGTTTCTATTTTAAAGTTCCATACAGAAAACAGTATGAAACCAGATGAACTTCAAATGGACAGAAAATGTGTGCAATGCTTCAAAACACAATTTCTGTCCTTCTCAAAAGAGCTTGGAAAGCTAGCGACCTCCTCTCTGAGTCACCGCTGAAGTAAATGGCAGCACTTCTGTTGTTTTCAGCACTTGTTGCTGTAAAACCGCTGATGGTCCACGTGCTGAAGCGCTGATTCGTTTTCAAAACAACACAGCCGCCGCGTTACACATGACCAAAAGTCCTCGGGTGAAGGTTTGAGCCGAGCAGCAGGACTAAGGGAGTGTTTGAATCAAAAGACTCTCATCAAACTGTCTTTTGTTGTTCAGGTGGGGAGATCTGGGAGGAAAGGTCATGCCGAATGGCAGGTTACAGGTATGTCAACAGTCAAAGTTTCCACTCTCAACATCAAAACTGCTGCATATCGGTTCTTAATCTGCTCTAGAAGTGGCCATTCAGACATAAAGTGTCCATTAGTCTGGCATATTAAAACAACAGTCGGACTTTGCCTGGTTTTATGTTGTTGTTGAGATGTAGATGCATTAAAATGGTAGTTTGCAACTATCCGTCAAAGATTCAATGCTTTATAAAATGATTTTAATCATTATTTGCATAAGTCTTTGTTAGGGTGCGATGATGCACATGACATTTTAAGAAAAAAAAATATATGACCAGAAAAATGATCTTTTATTCAACTGAAAGTCACAAAATGCAAAACAATGTGGGTGTATTTAACTATAATCAAGGGCGGTCACGAACGATTATTTTGGTATATTTTTATTTCATTTATTAGTTTTTGGAATATTTTCACAATTAATCCGATTATTATTTTTTTTTGTGGGAATTAAAATAGACCTAAGTGAACAACAGCCTTTAAAATGACCAACAACTAGGTCACAAAAAAAAAAACAAGTAATTATATAGTTTTATTGACCTTTTATAAAATTCAGCAAATTATTCTTTATCAATTTATATATTCCGTTGTTTGTTTCCTTTGTTTTGATTAAAAAAATAACCTTTTCATACATTTATTCTTTTATTTTATTAACATTTTTAATTTAAAAATGATTAGTTTGAACACTTTTAGTTCAAATATATTTGAATTAAATTGAAAATGTATATGAAATATTTGATTTCATGACACACCCCTCACCTGTCAGTCATTGGTCAGCCAAACACATATCTGCGCCCCCAAACTCACGTGATTGGTTGAGCCAGTTGTCTTATAGTGACTCTGAACATTAAACTAAACAAAGGTTGCTCGCCAAGGCTGCATTTATGTGATTAAAAATGTTGAAAATGAATTATTTTGTCAGACGGGGGTTTTGAGGACCAACTGTGTGGACTGTCTGGACCGAACCAACACCGCCCAATTCATGGTGGGTAAATGTGCTCTGGCGTACCAACTCTACGCGCTCGGGATGATCGACAAACCGAAGCTTCAGTTTGATACGGACTGTGTCAGGTACCTGTGCAAACCAACATTTCACTAGTCAGCCAGGTATTGACATCAAATTGAAGGTATTCATGGTGTGTGTGTACAGATTATTTGAGGAGCTGTACGAGGACCACGGCGACACGCTGTCTTTACAGTACGGAGGATCGCAGCTGGTTCACCGAGTGAAGACGTACCGAAAGATCGCGCCGTGGACGCAACACTCCAAAGACATCATGCAGACGCTCTCGCGTTACTATAGCAACGCATTCTCAGGTAAACCACTCAACACACCGACGGTTATACCGCGGTATTTTCACCTATACCATCTTACCGGCTGAATCCCATTTTCATGTATTTACATGCTGTTCCAAGGTTCTTTGAAGAACAGCAAGGTATTTGTACAGGGAATCCATGGTATTACCGTGGTAATGTCAGAGTGATATCAAGGTACTTTCACCAGTCCGTAAATGTGAATCTCATGAAACCTGTCAACATAAAAATCATCTAAGTCAAAAGGCATTGGAAATCATATAAATTATACATAATGTATAAATATAGATATATTTAACATTTGTATTTGTTTTATTACGCAAGAGTTTAGAATACTGTAATTACGATTCTTTTTGATCATCAAATCATCATCACAGTGATTTCTGAAGGATCATGTGACTCTGAAGACTGGAGTAATGATGCTGAAAATCCAGCTTTGATCACTGGATATAAATTATACTTTACTATATATTCACATAGAACACAGATAATTTACATTGTAATATTTTTTCACAATTTTTACTGTATTTTTGATCAAATAAATGTAGACTTGGTGAGCAGAAGAGACTTCTTCAAAATATTAATTGTTCCAAACTTTTGTGTTCCAAACTTGTGCTGTGTGTCTATATATTATATTATATTATATTATATTATATTATATTATATTATATTATATTATATTATATTATACTGATTGATTTTATTTAATATAATTGTTACATTTTTTGCGTTTCTAATATTATTTTAATGATAATTCAAAACATTTAAACCCCAGATTCTATCTTATATTATATTATTTTATATTATATTATATTTATTATATTATATTATATTATATTATATTATATTATATTATATTATATTATATTATATTATATATATTATATAATTATATTATATTATATATATATTATATTATATTAACTGCCAACCTACCGTGGTGGAGGGGTTTGAGTGCCCGAATGATCCTAGGAGCTATGTTGTCGGGGGCTATATGCCCCTGGTAGGGTTTCCCAAGGCAAACAGGTCCTAGGTGATGGGCCAGACAAAGAGCAGTTCAAAACCCCCTTTTATGGATTCAACAAGAGCAAAGGCCGTTACGTCGCCCGGTATGGCGCAACCGGGGCCCCACCCTGGAGCCAGGCCTGGGGTTGGGGCTCGTAGGCGAGCGCCTGCTGGCCGGGTCTTTCCCCACGGGCCCCGGCCGGGCTCACCCCGAATGAGCGATGTGGGGCCGACCTCCCGTGGGCCGGTGTATTGTGGATTGGGTGGCAGCCGAAGGCAGGGGTCTCGGCAACCCAATCCCCGGACACGGAATCGGGCTCCAGGGACATGGAACGTCATCTCGCTGGCGGGAAAGGAGCCTGAGCTTGTGCGGGAGGTCAAGAGATACCGACTAGAGATAGTCAGGCTCACCTCCACGCACAGCTTGGGCTCTGGAACCCAACTCCTTGAGAGAGACTGGACTCTCCGCTACTCTGGAGTTGCCTGTGGTGAAAGACGGCGGGCTGGTGTGGGCTTTCTCATAGCCCCGCAGCTCAGCCGCCATGTGTTGGAGTTTTCCCCGGTGAACGAGAGGATCGCTTCAATGCGCCTTCGGGTTGGGGACAGGGCTCTCTCTGTTGTTTGTGCTTACGGGCCGAATGACAGTGCAGAGTACCCGGAGTACCTGGAAAGCGCCCCGAATGGGGACTCTATCGTTCTACAGGGGGACTTCAATGCTCACGTGGGCGGTGACAGTGATACCTGGAGGGGCGTGATTGGGAGGAACCAGAACCAGAGCGGTGTTCTGTTATTGGACTTCTGTGCTAGTCACAGTTTGTCCATAACGAACACCATGTTCAAGCATAAGGGTGTCCACCATTACACATGGCACCAGGACACCCTAGGACGGAGGTCGATGATCGACTTTGTAGTTGTTTCATCTGACCTCCAGCCGTATGTCTTGGACACTCGGGTGAAGAGAGGGGCGGATCACCACCTGGTGGTGAGTTGGATCAGATGGCAGGGGAGGAAGCTGGACAGACTCGGCAGACCCAAACGTACTGTGAGGGTCTGCTAGGAACGTTTGGCCGAGTCCCCTGTCAGAAAGATCTTCAACTCGCACCTCCGGCAGAGCTTCAACCAGATACCAAGGGAGGCTGGAGACATTGAGTCTGAGTGGACCATGTTCTCTACCTCCATTGTCGATGTGGCTGCTTGGAGCTGTGGCCGTAAAGTCTCCGGTGCCTGTCGTGGCAGCAACCCCCAAACCCGGTGGTGGACACACCGGATGTAAGGGATGCCGTCAAGCTGAAGAAGGAGGCCTATCGAGCCTGGTTGGCTCGGAGGACTCCTGAGGCAGCTGACGGGTACCGGCAGGCCAAGCGGACTGGTAGTTGTGGAGGCAAAAACTCGGGTCTGGGAGGAGTTCGGTGAGACCAAGGATTATCGATCGGCCCCGAAGAAATTTTAGCAAACCGTCCGGCGCCTCAGGAAGGGGAAGCAGTGCCCTGCCAACACTGTTTACAGTGGGGGTGGTAATCTGCTGACTTCAACTGGGGACATCGTTGGGCGGTGGAAGGAATACTTTGTGGATCTCCTCAATCCCACAGACACGTCTTCCACTGAGGAAGCAGAGGCAGAGGGCTCAGAGGTGGACTCACCCATCACCCAAGCTGAGGTCACTGAGGTAGTTGGAGTTGAAAAGCTCCTTTGTGGCAAGGCAGCGGGGGTGGATGAGGTACCTCAAGTGTCTGGATGTTGTGGGGCTGTCTTGGCTGACACGCCTCTGTAGCATCGCGTGGCGGTTGGGGACAGTGCCTCTGGACTGGCAGACCGGGGTGGTGGTCCCTATTTTTAAGAAGGGGGACCGGAGGGTGTGTTCCAACTACAGAGGGATCACACTCCTCAGCCTTCCCGGGAAAGTCTATGCCAGGGTACTGGAGAGGAGAATAAGGGTCTATGGGAGTTTGCCTAACCAGTCCACATGTGTTTTGTGGATCTGGAGAAGGCATTCGACCGTGTCCCTCGTGGCGCCCTGTGGGGGGTGCTCCGGGAGTATGGGGTCCGGGGCCCTTTGCTAAGGGCTGTCCAGTCCCTGTATGACCGGAGTAGGAGCTTGGTTCGCATTGCCGGCAGTAAGTCAGACCTGTTCCCGGTGCATGTTGGACTCCGGCAGGGCTGCCCTTTATCACCGGTCCTGTTCATAGTCTTTATAGACAGGATTTCTAGGCGCAGTCAGGGGCCGGAAGGAGTCTGGTTTGGGGACCACAGGAACTCATCTCTGCTTTTTGCAGATGATGTTGTCCTGTTGGCTCCATCGGGCCGGGACCTCCAGTGTGCACTGGGACGGTTTGCAGCCGAGTGTGAGGCAGCTGGGATGAGGATCAGCACCTCTAAGTCCGAGACCATGGTTCTCAGTCGGAAAAGGGTGGCTTGTCCTCTTCAGGTTGGTGGAGAGCTCCTGCCTCAAGTATCTTGGGGTTTTGTTCACGAGTGAGGAAAGGAAGGAGCGTGAGGTTGACAGATGGTTCGGGGCGCTCCCTTAGAGATAGGCTGAGGAGCTCAAAGTAGATCCGTTGCTCCTTCACATCGAGAGGAGTCAGCTGAGGTGGCTCGGGCATCTGTTTCGGATGCCTCCTGGACGCCTCCCTAGGGAGGTGTTCCGGGCATGTCCCACCAGGAGAAGGCCCCGGGGAAGACCTAGGACACGCTGGAGAGATTATGCCTCTCGGCTGGCCTGGGAACGCCTCGGTGTCCCCCTGGAAGAGCTGGAGGAAGTGTCTGGGGAGAGGGAAGTCTGGGAATCTCTGCTCAGACTGCTGCCCCCGCGACCCGGCCCCGGATGAGCGTCAGAAAATGAATGAATGAATGAATGAATATTTTATATTTTACTGATTGATTTTATTTAATTGAATTGCTGAGATTTTTTGCATTTCTAATATTATTTTCATGATAATCCAGCACATTTAAACCCCAGAATTTCCTAACAGTAATGCAAAAAAAAATCCTTTTACATTCATAGCTAGATTTTCAATGATTAATCATCATTTTTCTGCAAGCCCATCCATATAAATGTGCGTATTATGTAAAATGTTAATTATGTCACGTTTCATAAGTTAATGATGGTCTGGAGAGAGATGTTTGAGCCATTATATCCTCCACCCACATTCTCTCATTCTCTCCCTCATTAATTATTCATATCTTCCTTTATGCTGATGGGCCGCTTTGTGTATAATTATTACATTTTTTCGCAGTAGAAACGGCCGGTCTCTCTGTGCACAGAGCCGAATCACTCACAAACATGCTTATGCGCCGCATGCGGTAACTTATTGTGCTTTTAACCACGTCGGCGAGTTTTGGCGTACAATAACTGATTGTTTGAAATCACTTTGCAGTTGATCGACATTGTTAAATCGGCTGATCCTTCGTGGATTTTTCCGTTTATTTTGTCAGGTTTCATTATGGCTTTTTCTGTAATTTCCTCACATGATTGGCTCTTTTATATGTGAGTTTCCATGGTTGCGGCGTTTGCATAGCAACAACCCAGTTCTGATTTCAGTGGTTACAGTCTCCAGGTGGCGCTCCTAACTTTAATCCCACTGATTCATGGTAAATATTATTGGGACTTCAGTAGGTCACATTGTTCTGTTTCCCGTAATGCTGCATTTGAACATTCACAGCGTCATCACTTCCTCTCGGGAGTTGCACTTGCGCACACAAAAGTTCATATGTCGTATTCTGAGCAGAGTTAATTGCTTCATGTTCTCATAATAATGTTAATGTTATGATTTTGGGATATGAGGGAAAAGTGCTGTAATTGCTGTTTGGATTGGCGAAGGTAACACTTTCCAATCAAGTGCTGTGATTATATTGCACCCGTGTGTACGGTCTCACCGCTGGCGGCGCTGCGTGTTTTACATGAACAAACACTGAGAATCTGAGGATCAGCTGTGTGTGTGTGTGTGTGTGTGTGTGTGTGTGAGAGAGAGTGAGTGTGTGAGTGTGTGAGAGTGTGTGTGTTTGAGAGTGTTTGAGAGTTTTTGTGTGTGTGAGTGTGTGAGTGTGTGTGTGTGAGAGTGAGTGTGTGAGTGTGTGAGTGTGTGAGTGTGTGTTTGAGAGTGTTTGAGAGTGTTTGTGTGTGTGTGTGAGTGTGTGTGTGTGTGTGTGTGAGAGTGTGTGTGTGTGCGAGAGTGTGTGTTTGAGAGTGTTTGTGAGTGTGAGTGTGTGTGTGTGTGAGAGTGAGTGTGTGAGTGTGTGAGTGTGTGTTTGAGAGTGTTTGAGAGTGTTTGTGTGTGTGAGTGTGTGTGTGTGTGTGAGAGTGAGTGTGTGTGTGTGTGTGTGAGTGTGTGTGAGTGTGAGAGTGTGTGAGAGAGTGAGTGTGTGAGTGTGTGAGAGTGTGTGTGTTTGAGAGTGTTTGAGAGTGTTTGTGTGTGTGTGTGTGAGAGTGAGTGTGTGTGTGAGTGTGTATAAGTGTGTGAGTGTGTGTTTGAGAGTGTTTGAGAGTGTTTGTGTGTGTGAGTGTGTGTGTGTGTGTGTGAGAGTGTTTGTGTGTGTGAGAGTGTGTGTGTGAGAGTGAGTGTGTGAGTGTGTATAAGTGTGTGAGAGTGTGTGAGAGTGTGTGTTTGAGAGTGTTTGTGTGTGTGAGTGTGTGTGTGTGTGAGAGTGTGTGTGTGAGAGTGAGTGTGTTTGAGAGTGTTTGTGTGTGTGTGTGAGTGTGTGTGTGTGAGAGTGAGTGTGAGTGTGTATAAGTGTGTGAGAGTGTGTGTTTGAGAGTGTTTGAGAGTGTTTGTGTGTGTGAGTGTGTGTGTGTGTGTGTGTGTGAGAGTGAGTGTGTTTGAGAGTGTTTGTGTGTGTGAGTGTGTGTGTGTGAGTGTGAGTGTGTTTGAGAGTGTTTGTGTGTGAGAGTGTGTGTGTGTGTGTGTGTGTGTGTGTGTGTGTGTGTGTGTGAGTGTGTGTGAGTGTGTGTGTGTGTGAGTGTGTGAGTGTGTGAGAGTGAGTGTGTGAGTGTGCATGTGTGTGTGAGTGTGTGTGTGTGTGTGAGAGTGAGTGTGTTTGAGAGTGTTTGTGTGTGTGAGTGTGTGTGTGTTTGAGAGTGTTTGTGAGTGTGTGTGAGAGTGTGTGTGTGAGGAAAGGGTTTTATCGCAGTCTTTATATTTTTAATAAATATATTATAATATTATATAATATTGTATATCTTAATTCATATCATTATTTAATATTATTAATATTATATGTTTTATTCATATTATATTTTTAAAAATATATGTATATATTTTTAAATACTACGCAACTCTTTAGATGTTAAGTTTGACCATATAAAATATAATTTTTTTTTTTCTGAATGATTCATATAATCTATACCTTAATGTATTTAAAATGCATATATCATTTTATTTATATACATATATGCACAACTACTGACAGGAATAAAACAAAATGTGTATGATTTTAAAGCTTAGAAACCTCTGTTAGTTCTCAATAAGAGCTTCTAAGTCTTTAATCGAGTTTATGAATCAGATCTTCAGAGATTGAATGTCTTTTATCTTCAGTTGATTTCATCAGTTGTAGTTCTTGTGCTTCTCTTTTCTTCAGTGATTCTGCTTGTTAACAGCAGGCGTTCATCAATAATGATAAATCATCACTTAATTAATTGCTTAATTATCTCATTGACTTTAACTCTGCTTCAGTGTGACTTTAACTCTATTTAGAGAGGGGGATTTTGCTGTGTATAATCCAAGCGCTTCGCCGGTCAGGTGCTTGACGTCCACACAGACACACTGATAATGTTGCAGACACGAACCGAGTAGTTCTTTTCTCATGTGATCTCTTGTCATTATAACCCGGACACCTTCACCTGCTCTCTGAATGTCATTTATAGGCAGGATGGATGTTATTGAGGCGTTTAGCGGCCTACTTTTCACTTGTCTGCGTGAATGGAGGACACCGCGACATCAACCGGTTCCTCCTCTCAGTCAAAGAAGTTATTCAAAGAATAATCCACCCAAAAAATGATCGTTCCGTCTTTATTTAAGATGTTTATGAAGTAGTATGCATGTGAAACTGCTTTCTAATAGATAGTGGTTTATAGTTACAGAGGGTTTATATGGTTATGGTTTTTATTTTCATATTTTCCATTTTTAATTTTTAGTTTGTTTTTGCCATTTTTTACTCGTTTTTTTATTGTTATAAAATATTATAATATTATACTATTTTTATTTATATAATTCATTATATATATATAATATAATATAATATTGCAAGTCTTTAATATATACATTTATTTGTTATATTATGAATAATTCATAACTATTGATCTATACCGTAATAAATAAAAATAAATAAATATCTCTAAATATATATATTTAGATATTTCTAACAATATACTATTTTTCTATATTAAATTAAGAATAAATGTATATATTTTTAAATATTCCACTACTTTAAATCTTAAAACTGTTACCCTGTAAAATAGTAAAGATTCATAACATCTAAACATATTTCTTAACATATTTTATATAATAAAAAATATATACAAAAAATTATACAATATATAATCTAAATTATATTTTTATAGTCATTGAGAAACTATTATAATTTTATTAATATTTTGAATTATTTTCATTTTAGTAAAAGTTTTAGCAATTTAGATTTAAGTGTGTTTTCCATTTATATGTAGTTTTTCTTTTCTTTTTTTTTTTAAATTCTGTTTATATGTAGTTTTCAGTTTGTTTGCAGCCTTTTTAACTATCAGAATGTGTACGTTTTTATGTTTTATTAAATTTCAGTTCTTTTATTTCAGGTCACGAAAATGTTTTTTGTGGTTTTAGTTTCAGTCGGACTTCTCCTCCTGTTTTAGACGTTCTTCAGACTCTCTCTCTCTGCTTTTCCCCTCTTTTATTTTTCTCCTTGCTGTATTTATAGCATTCAAGGGCTCATTTAAACGGCTTCTAAGTTCTCCTGAAATGAATCATCGTCGCACACACGCTGTTCTAGTCGCTACCCGACACTGATGCTATATTTAAAAATGACGAGGGCTGTATTTACAGGTGAATCTCAAGCACATGCTGTTTTTCACCCCAAAGTCAAAAGAGAAAAATGTTATTGCATTACAAAACAAAGCCTATCTTAACACCATTAACACTAATAGAGATTGATATTGTGTCAATGAAAATGTGAAATCTTTTGACTCGTGACATTATCATGATGATTAAATGAAAAAAAAAATGAAAAATTCACTGTAGCATCATCAGGCGTTTCCATGTGATGTTTTCTGGGTGAACATGCTCTTGCACTAATGCCGGTCATCTCGGTTCTCATCCCAGCTTTATTTAATTAGAAAGATGCTAAAATGGGCTTGAGGGAGAGCGAGGAACGAGTCTAATTGCGCTCTGTGCTTGTCGATTAACCCTTCGTTTCATTGGGTCGCAATAATCACACTTTTATTCTGGAAAACAAAGTCTTGGAAGCTGAAAATACATAAAACATCTGCCTTTATATATATTCTGTTTCTTGAGTAAAGAAAAGGCTGTACTTGTTCAAACAAACAGTTCTTTATTCATCATTGCAAACGAGCAGAGACGTTCTAAACCGTGTGATGGACTTCATTCATAACAGAGGTGGGCGGAGTTATGAGTTTTGACTGACAGTGGAGTTACGAGCTTTAATCACAAGCTCTTTGTTAAATATTTGTAAAAAAAAAAAAACATACAGGTGTAAATGATAACCAATAGCATTGCTTTTAAAAAATAAATAAAATGGATACAAGGTTTCCGCCTGACGGCAATGATACATTCTTAATATATATTTTATTTTATTTATTTATTTTTTGGCATTTTGTAACTATCCACGGCACACTAGAAACTGAAATGTAAAATAATATTAATAAAATTGTATGATTAAAGGACAAATATAAGTCATATTAAGTAATGTCGCGCTTCTAATAAAATAATAATTTTAAATAAAATTGTAAAATGAAATAAAATGCAGTTTTATATTAAAATAAAAAACGGTAAAATCAATTAAAATAAAAAAATATAATAAAAAAAATGAACAAAATATATAATAAAATAAAATATACATTTATGTATATAATAATATTCACTTTGGTTAAAATGTCTGCCAAATGGTTAAATGTATTGTAAATATAAAATGATAATATTAATAAAACTATATTTAAAAAAACATTATAGAATAAATGAAATGCAATTAAATTAAATAAATAATCAAATATATTATAATTATATTAAATATAATTACGTTTTTGGTTAAAAATGACGTGCAAGTGGATAAATATAAATGTAAAACATAAAATAAAAAAATGTTAAATAAGATTACAAAATAATAAATAAATAAAGTAAATAATTAAAGAAAATACAAGTATTTCAAAGCAAATCCGCTCTATTCCCAAGGAATGCATGAACTGATTCAAATGAATGTAATAATATTTACTTGGGTTAAATATAATGTAGATGTAATAATAATAATAATAGTAGTAATGATAAATTAAATGACATTATAGAATAAATAAAATAATTCATTAAATAAAATATACCTTTAAATATCTGCCAAATGGATAAATATAATGTAGATATAATAATAATAATAATAATATTAATGATAAATTAAATAACATTATTGAATAAATAAAATAATTCATTAAATAAAATATACCTTTAAATATCTGCCAAATGGATAAATATAATGTAGATATAATATAATAATAATATTAATGATAAATTAAATAACATTATTGAATAAATAAAATAATTCATTAAATAAAATATACCTTTAAATATCTGCCAAATGGATAAATATAATGTAGATGTAATAATAATAATAATATTAATAATAAATTAAATGACATTATAGAATAAATAAAATAATTCATTAAATAAAATATACCTTTAAATGTCTGCCAAATGGATAAATATAATGTAGATATAATAATAATAATAATAATAATATTAATGATAAATTAAATAACATTATTGAATAAATAAAATAATTCATTAAATAAAATATACCTTTAAATATCTGCCAAATGGATAAATATAATGTAGATATAATAATAATAATAATAATAATAATAATAATAATATTAATGATAAATTAAATAACATTATTGAATAAATAAAATAATTCATTAAATAAAATATACCTTTAAATATCTGCCAAATGGATAAATATAATGTAGATATAATAATAATAATAATAATAATATTAATGATAAATTAAATAACATTATTGAATAAATAAAATAATTCATTAAATAAAATATACCTTTAAATGTCTGCCAAATGGATAAATATAATGTAGATATAATAATAATAATATTAATGATAAATTAAATAACATTATAGAATAAATAAAATAATTCATTAAATAAAATATACCTTTAAATGTCTGCCAAATGGATAAATATAATGTAGATGTAATAATAATAATAATAATAATAATAATAATAATAATAATAATAATATTAATGATAAATTAAATAACATTATTGAATAAATAAAATAATTCATTAAATAAAATATACCTTTAAATGTCTGCCAAATGGATAAATATAATGTAGATATAATAATAATAATATTAATGATAAATTAAATAACATTATAGAATAAATAAAATAATTCATTAAATAAAATATACCTTTAAATGTCTGCCAAATGGATAAATATAATGTAGATATAATAATAATAATATTAATGATAAATTAAATAACATTATAGAATAAATAAAATAATTCATTAAATAAAATATACCTTTAAATGTCTGCCAAATGGATAAATATAATGTAGATGTAATAATAATAATAATAGTAATGATAAATTAAATGACATTATAGAATAAATAAAATAATTCATTAAATAAAATATACCTTTAAATATCTGCCAAATGGATAAATATAATGTAGATGTAATAATAATAATAATATTAATGATAAATTAAATGACATTATAGAATAAATAAAATAATTCATTAAATAAAATATACCTTTAAATATCTGCCAAATGGATAAATATAATGTAGATATAATAATAATAATATTAATGATAAATTAAATAACATTATAGAATAAATAAAATAATTCATTAAATAAAATATACCTTTAAATGTCTGCCAAATGGATAAATATAATGTAGATATAATAATAATAATATTAATGATAAATTAAATAACATTATAGAATAAATAAAATAATTCATTAAATAAAATATACCTTTAAATGTCTGCCAAATGGATAAATATAATGTAGATATAATAATAATAATATTAATGATAAATTAAATAACATTATAGAATAAATAAAATAATTCATTAAATAAAATATACCTTTAAATGTCTGCCAAATGGATAAATATAATGTAGATGTAATAATAATAATAATAGTAATGATAAATTAAATGACATTATAGAATAAATAAAATAATTCATTAAATAAAATATACCTTTAAATGTCTGCCAAATGGATAAATATAATGTAGATATAATAATAATAATAATAATAATATTAATGATAAATTAAATGACATTATAGAATAAATAAAATAATTCATTAAATAAAATATACCTTTAAATGTCTGCCAAATGGATGAACGTAAATATAAAATAACAGATAGCTTGAGCTCTGGCAGTCGTTTTGGCGAACAGGGATAAGAATTATTTATGAAAACGTAATATGTGTGTCTCTCTCTCAGATGCAGACCGACAGGACGCTATCAACCTGTTCCTGCAGGTGTTCCAGCCGTCCGAATCCAAGCCGCACCTCTGGGAACTTCCCACAGATTTCTACCTTCACCACAGCAACACCATGAGCCTCCCTCAGCAGAGACACAGGTCTGACTACACCTGACGACTGTGAGGAAATAGATGGATCTGACAGGGATTTCTGGATGCTTGAAACCATAAAGCGTGTAAACATTTTCCGTGTCATTTCGTTTGCCGTCTGCAGCTCCTGCCTCTTTATTCGTTTATTGCCCTGGTGTTAAAGAAGCGGTTTGCGCGTCCCGTGACCCAGTTTAGTGTCCTCCAGTCGGACGGCTCGTGGCTTTGTGATGCCGCTTGCGTAACGGCGGATGTGACAAAGACCTGCGCGCAAAACCGAACGAGAGGAGTCTGACTGACCTGTTTAAGGAAATTGTTCCGGCACATCGTCTCTGAAATGACAGTTCGTGTTCTAGGACACGTTTGCGTGTTTTTCGGTCGCTTTACTGATCGCTGGGACATTATGAGTTTTAGCCCTAAATCTCCAGAAAGAAACGTAATATTTTTAGCTCCCGTTCAGATTTTATTTTCAGATTCTCACTACTGTAGTGCAAAAAATTATATATTATTTAAATGGAAAAGTATATCTGCACATATGCATATATTTATTTATTTTGTTATATTACAAATCTAAATGTTATTATATGATATTATCATAAATGTGTAATTATTTATATATCATATATTTTAATATTTATAGCTTAAATAATATAGTATTTAAATGGAAAAGTATATCTGGACATTAGTATGCTATTAATATTATGTTATATAAATGCACATATTTATTTATTTTGTTATATTACAAATCTAAATGTTATTATATGATATTATCATAAATATGTAATTATTTATATATCATATATTTTAATATTTATAGCTTAAATAATATAGTATTTAAATTGAAAAGTATATCTGCACATTAGTATGCTATTATTATTTTATTATTTTATATAAATAGATATATTTATTTTATATTGTATTACACATATTCATATTCTATAATATAATAAATATATAATCGATTATATGGTATATAAAATATTTCAGTAATAAAATAATATATTATTTAAATTAAAAGTATATCCACACATTAGTATGCTTTTATCATATTATTATATTATATAAATATATTTATTTATTATATATATTTTATTTTATAATATATAATAATAGTATATAATTGTTTATATATCAATTATTTTAATAATATAATATATAGTATAAA
The DNA here is from genome assembly GCA_037194245.1 of Opsariichthys bidens. Lineage (NCBI taxonomy): Eukaryota > Metazoa > Chordata > Actinopteri > Cypriniformes > Xenocyprididae > Opsariichthys > Opsariichthys bidens. The sequence continues at coordinate 33,663,698 of CM074282.1, forward strand.
TAATATTTAAATTGAAATTTATATATATAATGTATAATATGTGATATATAAACAATTAGATACTTATAATTTAATTAATATATATATATATATATATTAATGAAAAAGTATATACACATTAGTAAGTGTAAATATTTATTTTCATTTATTATTTGTTATGAAATTAATTTATGCTCGGTGTAATTAAAAATATTATACAATATTATAATTATATGGTTAAATATATAATTATTTGTATATGTGTGTGTGTGTGTGTGTTTGTGTGTTTATAATTTCTTTGAATATTTTATATAATATTTTAATATATAATCATATTTATTATTAATAAATTAATAATACGTAAGAAAAACATGTAATATTTTATACTCTATATATATAAATTATTATTTTTTTCCACAAAACAGTACTGTGATGGTATCAGATACCATGGTCCAGTGATAACCATGTTCATACACTGCCATATTACATGGTCTGTAAAACAAACCCTGGTGCAACTTCTCAAAATAACATGATGTTACGTTTGTACAGTCTCGTGTCGTTTCACATGATCTTGATGTTTTTCTCTGGCAGTTACACGCACTGGTGGTCCGACGGAGTGCTGACGTACCTCCCGTTACCGTACGATGAAGGTGATCACTTTATACAGTCATAAAGAGCGATACGAGAGACGTGTGGTTACATATTAGCCAGAAACACTGTGCCAAACCTATATAGGCCGCTGTCCTTTAATTCCTGATCGAATGGAAGTTCATTAGTGACTGATTGGGAACCCTGACGGTCATTCACGTCCTGAAGCTCTAGAAGCCCTCTCTCTGATTTGAAACACACACAAAAATAGCATATATGTCGTATATAATATGCATACATGAACCACAACATATTGCCATTGCAGTCAGCCAGTACTTCACACATTATTAGTAAATTTACCATGTTCTTCCAGTGTGCCAAAGAGTCCACAAGTCATTTTTTTAAATATTTAAAGACATGCTGTATCTGTTTGTTTGATCATAAAGATGCTCTTGGTGTATTTGTCCATCTCAGCCCAGTGTGAGAACAACAGAAAGAAGGTGGCGGTGAAGCGTGTGAACCGATATGACGAGAGCATCGACATCTACACGGAGTTCTTCAAGCCGTACGAGCTCACCTCGTTCGACGACACTTTTAGTATCGCCATGACTAACTCCGCGAGGTCAGTGCCGACACTTTACACGCACACACGCTTCTCAACAGCTGCTTTTCACGCTGTACTCACGAATATATATGTGTATATAAATGTATGTCTATTTAATATATATGTATATATATTTAATGTGACACGTGAGTAAATATGAGCGCATATTTATGTACTATATATATATATGTATATATAATGTTTGTGTGTATATATATAATTTAACAATTTATATTTTTATGAAAATGATGAAAATCATAATTTTTATGATTATATTAATTAAAAAGCTTATGTAAATATTTAAGGAAATTAACAACTCAAATAAATATTTATTTATGTATTTTTTGTTTATTTAATTGAATATTAAAGTAACTATTAGTTTATTTTTGTTTACTTAATTATTTAATGAAATCAATATTTATTTATTCAGTAAATATTTATTCAAATGAATAGTAAATATATATTTCAATATTAAAGTAAATATGTATTTATTCATTCATTTTTCATATATATATATTTTTTTAATGAATATTTAAGCAAATAGCAATTTAAATATTGAAGTAATTGCTAAAGTAAATATTTATTTATTAAAAAGCTTATGTAAATATTTAAGGAAATTAACATCTCAAATAAATATTTATTTATGTATTTTTTGTTTATTTAAACGAATATTAAAGTAACTATTAGTTTATTTTTGTTTACTTAATTATTTAATGAAATCAATATTTATTTATTCAGTAAATATTTATTCAAATGAATAGTAAATATATATTTCAATATTAAAGTAAATATGTATTTATTCATTAATTTTTCATATATATATTTTTTTTTAATGAATATTTAAGCAAATAGCAATTTAAATATTGAAGTAATTGCTAAAGTAAATATTTATTTATTAAAAAGCTTATGTAAATATTTAAGGAAATTAACATCTCAAATAAATATTTATTTATGTATTTTTTGTTTATTTAAACGAATATTAAAGTAACTATTAGTTTATTTTTTTTTACTTAATTATTTAATTAAATCAATATTTATTTATTCAGTAAATATTTATTCAAATGAATAGTAAATATATATTTCAATATTAAAGTAAATATGTATTTATTCATTAATTTTTCATATATATTTTTTTTTAATGAATATTTAAGCAAATAGCAATTTAAATATTGAAGTAATTGCTAAAGTAAATATTTATTTATTAAAAAGCTTATGTAAATATTTAAGGAAATTAACATCTCAAATAAATATTTATTTATGTATTTTTTGTTTATTTAAACGAATATTAAAGTAACTATTAGTTTATTTTTGTTTACTTAATTATTTAATTAAATCAATATTTATTTATTCAGTAAATATTTATTCAAATGAATAGTAAATATATATTTTAATATTAAAGTAAATATGTATTTATTCATTCATTTTTCATATATGAATATTTAAGCAAATGGCAATTTAAATATTCAAGTAATTGCTAAAGTTAATATTTATTTATTGAAATGAATATTTAAGTAAATACCAATTTACATATTTAAGTAATTATTTAAATAAAGTACATGTTGATTTCTTTGTTTGTTTATTTGAACGAATGGTTAAATTATGAATGGAACCGTAACGAACTAAACTTGCTTTTACAATGTCTTTTTGAACTTTTTGGAGCCACAAAAATCATTAAAAGTTTTAATTTGTCTGGGTTTTTTTTCCTACATTTACCAAAACACATTCATTTTCACGCTTTTTCTTTGTCTTTTATTTTTTAGGGAGTTCATGCCGAAGACCGTCGGGCTCGATCCCAGTCCGTTTACCGTCCGCAAACCAGACGAGAGCGCAAAGTCTGTGTTGCCGTGAGTTTCACATATTTGCTCTGTGATTTATTAAGTGTTTTTGTGTGACATTTAAAAAAACTTTTTTCATCTGTCTTTAGTGTGTCATGTTGCTGTTTGAGCATGAAAAAGCGTATTATTTTCCTCTACTCCCTGAAACACCTCCATCATCTCCATTTTCTTCTCAATATTCCTCGTTTGGATCATTAATATGCGGAATAAAGGGGCGGGGCCTGGTTGAGTGAGTCAGTAGTGTGTTGAAACTGCTCGTTATGGTAAAGGGGCGGGGCATTTCCCAAACACCAATCACGACACAGCACTTTTCAGAAGGAGGGGCTTCATAGAGACCGGAGGTAAGCAGAGCGTTACTGACAGACTAAGAAAAGAGGAGCTGCAACAAAGGAAAATAAAATTCCCTCTTAAAGAAAAACACACAGTCAGTGACCCTCTGTACTGGGAAACCAATCACTGATTTCACACACGCTTGCCCGCATGTGAATATGTAGCGTGCAGCGGCAGCTGTCTGATGTTGACGGGAATCTCACAGGTTGACCTTATGTACTTGAAAACAAGTTGATTTGTGCTTTAATATGTATTTATAGTATAAAGATTCAGATCCACGTGGCCTGAGCTCCTGTTCCCGACACCAGATTTTATTTAAGCGGCCACTCAAAAACAATGATGCCGAATATATACTCCGCTACTGAATCTCCAGTGGCAAAAAGCAACAAATACGTTTATATATTTTGTGGAACTTGTGAGCTTGTGATGAAAGGGAAAGATTGGAACGTAAACAATTTTATTTATTTATTTATTCGTCTGTTCAGGCCGTAAATGAATCAAAAGTGCCTGTAAAGTATAATTGCAGTGCAAGAATCCTGAAAATATTCAGCCTGGTCATCATGGGAATAAATAAAAGTTTACATATACTGCGATAGTACATTTCTAAATATGCATTTATGATATTGTATGAATGGTAGTGTACTGATATTATAAAATATTCATCATTTATAAATAAATAGACGTCCGGCTATGTGCTTTTATGAATCTTGTCTGAGTCTGGAGCTGTATAATTTCTGGGAACTCCTCAACACGTCTTGCGTGAATCACACGGTTAGAGACTCCGAATGTCTATTAACAGCGTTAGAGCTTAATCAGGGTCGTGCCGTATTTAACTTTTGACAGTGCAATCATTAAAAATCTTACATTTCAGTCTTCATGATCATTTCTAGAGCTCTTAAATTTGGGAGAATGTGATTTATTAACAGCTTTGGTCGTCCCAAATGTACTCAACCGTCTTGTGTATGGATTTTTCAAGGATGGTACCGTCCCATATGGAACACTAACGGGTTTTTCACGAACCGTAAATTTAAATTGCTTTCCGGTCGAGGGCTGATGACTCTAAGCACACGTTCTGCATTTTCCATCCGTCAGAAAACAAAACAAAAAAATGGATTTATGCTTTTCAATATTGTTGTATTCACTAGTGCACGATGTTCTCAAGCAGTTCTTTTCGGTGTGAACTTATTTATACTGCGAAATGGCTTAAAATAGTGCGTAAGCAAGCGAATTGGGACGCACTATATGATTTAATAAATACCATATGTTACAGACTCGCACTTTGCAGTTGGCGATCGGCGGTGACTAATGATCGGATGTGAATTATTATATTGTTTACCTTATGGTGTTTATGTCACGTTTTGGAGAAATTCACCATTCTGATGAGCGCCGCTGCTTTGTATATTGGGGTAACCGTTATATTTCTACTGCATATTTCCGCCACATACTGTCATTTAAACCGCAGCAAAAATTGACAAATATTTTTATGCTGCATGTTGTTAAACATTTATCATTTCTCTATTGAAGTGGTTTAAAGGCGAAAATGTGATGTTTATCATTTTATCAAATCGTTTGTCAAAACCTGTGTTTGAACTGTAAAGTTGTTTAGATCCTGTTTATTACAGTCATTTTGCAGTTTAGGATGTTATCGTAGCGCTTGAATTGAATTTTAAACGCCTCGATCAGTGCATTTACATTGGCCTTCTTGCAGCTTGCATGTTCAAAGTGACTCGTAGTGTTTTGTATGAATGGCAAAGATGAGTTGGATTTTCGTTTTTCTCTTGGTTTGTGTCGGTGTCTGCAGTAACAAGTCCGTTAAGGAGGACGCGGTGTTACAGAGGAAGACGGCCGCCAGCGCGCCTCCTCCTCCCACCGAAGAGCAGATCTCCAGCAGTTCTGAGGATGACTCCGAGGAAGACCGCGAGGATGACGGGACCGCCTCCCAGCGCTCTACGCCGATCAAGCTGGCCGAGCCGAGCGACAGCATCCGCACTCAAGAGGTTCAACGTCCGTTTGCTATTAAACTTTCCACGTATCCATTGGTGTTCTTCTTACGTTCTGGAAGTCTATGGCAGCCCGTAGAACCGCTGGCGGGAAAGTTATGAAATTTGGCACACTGATAGCGGTCAGCGCCAACATTAACCACACCGATTTTGGAGATTCTTAATCAATGCCTCTAGCGCCACCGCCTGTCCAAAATTTCACTCTTCTTGAACAGTAATAACTTTTGAACCGTAAGGGTCGGAAACGAACTTCTTTGATTTCCCGCCGATTCCTCGGCTCAAGATGATCGATTGCGCCCTATGACGTAATCTTCCGTCATGAAAATTTTTCCGCCATTTTTCATTTTCAGAAAAACCTACGTTCATCCTAGGCCGTTGTTCCGATTTTCATGAAAATTTAACCTGATGATCTTCAGACCATGCCGAATTCAAATCGATTGCTCGAACCGTTTTCAACAAACATGTGAACGAATTTCAAGACCTTAACGCTTTATCGTATTCAGACCAATCTTGGCCCGTGTCTTAACCTGAGCATCACCTACTGGTCCGGGGATACAAAAAAAATGGCTATTTATGCTAATAACGTAAGGGTTGGAAACGAACTTCTTTGATTTCCATCCAATTCCTCGGCTCAAGATGATCGATTGCGCCCTATGACGTAATCTTCCGTCATGAAAATTTTCCCGCCATTTTTCATTTTCAGAAAAACCTACTTTTATCCTAGGCCGTTGTTCCCGATTTTCATGAAAATTTAACCTGATGATCTTCAGACCATGCCGAATTCAAATCGATTGCTCGAACCGTTTTCAACAAACATGTGAACGAATTTCAAGACCTTAACGCTTTATCGTATTCAGACCAATCTTGGCCCGTGTCTTAACCTGAGCATCACCTACTGGTCCGGGGATACAAAAAAAAATGGCTATTTATGCTAATAACGTAAGGGTTGGAAACGAACTTCTTTGATTTCCATCCAATTCCTCGGCTCAAGATGATCGATTGCACCCTATGACGTAATCTTCCGTCATGAAAATTTTCCCGCCATTTTTCATTTTCAGAAAAACCTACTTTTATCCTAGGCCGTTGTTCCCGATTTTCATGAAAATTTAACTTGATGATCTTCAGACCATGCCGAATTCAAATCTATTGGTCGAACCGTTTTCAACAAACATGTGAACGAATTTCAAGACCTTAACGCTTTATCGTATTCAGACCAATCCTGAGGTCACATGCTGCGTTCGGGCGCAGCATCACCTACTGGTCCGGGAATACAAAAAAATGGCTATTTTTGCTTATAACTTCTGAACGGTTTGTCCAAAAATCATAAAAGTGGTTAGATCTTGTTAGATTCAGGGCGCCGTGTTGAGTCGAATAATATTCAATTTTCCCATATCGGCCATTTTGGACATCGACCATTTTGAATTTTGCCGCAAAAAAGGCTTTATTTTGCGAACGCATCAATGTATCGTTACGAAACTCGGTATGGGTCATTGGCACGATGCCCTGAAGGAGTCTGAGAAGTTTCGGAGTTGCGCCACCTAGTGGTGAAGAAAAATTATTTACATGCTTATAACTTTGGACGTGGGTGACTTATTTTCACGGGAGTCATCTCCTCTGGCCGAGTCCAAATGGTACCGAACATGCTAGGTTTCGCCTTTTGGCTATAGCAACATTGTGATTTAGCGTTTAAACAACGTTCGAAACCGAGACAAAACCACCGTAGGAAAATCGTAAACATAGGTCGTTGACTAAATGCTAATAATCAGATGTCGAAATTTTTATACTATGTGGCAAAAAATGCAATCAAAGTCGTACTTGGTCTATAACTCTTAAACAAAATAAGATATTTTCACCAAATTTGACATGCTTTTGTATGGGTACTATGGTACTGCACCACTAAGTGGCGCTACAATCGAACAAAACATGAAATTGGTTCTAAATGCAGTTCTGTTGGTCTGATTGACCAGTTGCTGCCAAAGTCCATTATGACACTGTTGTTCTGCCGCTAGCTTCCTTGTTTGTTTCAGTTGTGCTTTGCCCCTTAATTGCAGCTTTCAGCTGTGTTTAGTGTTCTGTTTGCGACATGCATACTGAATACTACCACATCAAAAATAGTATGCAGTACGCCATTGCGATGTTGATCTGAGATGACTGGAGCATTAGTCTCAGCCAGGACCAGTGAGGGATTCATTAGTTCTGGAGTGGTTCTTGCTTGATGGGTGATGGTGAAATACAGCAGATGATCTACTCTAGGGTCTTCGAATGGATAGATGCAGGTCAGAAGGTTGCATTGAAGGTCAGCGTGTCCTCAGTGTGGAAATGAGTCTGTGCCAGCGGGAGATTGAGTTTGAGGAAGGGAGTTTTTAGCAACAAAACTGCTTCCACATGAGACGTTTCCACATAATTATGATTGGAAATGTGAGCGACGCGACCATGTCCTGGAGGGGAATCATATAGTGGATATAGAATGAGTTTCGACTCTTTATTTAGTCCAGATTGTTTCTAGTTCATGCATGTAAACAGTCACATGTCTTCAGGCCATGTCAGAATGATCGCATTTACGCACATTAATGTCACTGTAATGTCATAATTAAGTTGTTTATGAATGTTTTCTGTACAAGAATATAGTAATTTTACACACACACACACACACATATATATATATAATTAAACGTACATCAAATTCACCGGCCATATTCTTTCAGAAGCTGCACATGAATTGATATTTAGATATATTTACAGATTTGGTTACCAACATTCTTCAAAAATATCTTCTTTTAATTTTCACAAAAGAAAGAAAGTCATACTGGTTTGAAACAACACAAGGGTGAGTAAATGTAACTGAACAAAATTGTCATTTCTATGCAAATTATCCCCAAAATATGAAGTTATTATTTTTGAAATTCAATGAAATGATACTATAAATAAGAAAATAAAGTGCCAGTAGGTGGCGGTAAATGTCTAAATGAGTAAGTCATTGAGTTATTTATTCATTTGATTCGTTCAAACGGCCCGATTCATTCAAGAATGAAGTAAATGGCTCTTTTTATGAATGAGTCATTGAATCATTGCCTCACCTGATTGATTCGCTCAAAACGTGGATTCATTCAGAACTAAACATGCTTCATGTTCGTCAAACAACTGTTTGAAATGAAAGATGAGCGCCGTAGGTCTCCGGGTGTGTTCGTTGTGTTAAATCATTTTAATCAAGTTCTTTTTCCATAGCTAATTAATTTAATTTAACAAGTTAAATCGAGAGACCTCTTAAGTGTGCGCTCTAATACTAGTGATCTCTGAGTGTATGAACTGGATCCTCCGGTCTGTTTTTCACTCTATGTGGGATTTAAGCGACTGAAGGCTGTTTTCATGGGCTTTGTGTGAATCTGAATCTGTCCGCGGACGCCCTCGCTGAACAATACGCCCTGATCCGCGCTTTATTAATTCTCCACTGGGATTCTGATGATGCCGTAATCGGGTTTATATCCCGGAGAAGTGCACTGTAGCTGACGTTAGCTTGGCCTGAGGAAACATCGACCTTTCAACTTGTTTTCCCAGAATTCTTCCCGTTGCATCTGTTGCTGTCACCCATTTGTGAGTTTGGATATTGTTAACTGACACGGTGTTGCTCATAATGCGGTGCAGAGACGAGAACACATTATTTATTGATTGCAAAACGTCTCGATATGTTTAAGTAATTATATTTGTTTATTTTTGTCTGAAATTCAGCCTAAATGTTTTGCTTTAGTTCGATGGATTGCAATCAATATGAATGGATATTAATGCGATATTAATGTTGTCAATATTTTTTTAAATTATTTATCAGTGGCTGGATGAATGCATTGTAAAAATGTGCACGTATGAATTATTTATTTATATAATTTAATGGGTTAATTCAAATGTAATCTAATTAATTGAATTCATAAAACTTTAACAATTTTATGTGTGTGTAGAAATATAAATATATCAATTATTAATTATATATTTTTTAAATAAAATTATTAATTATATTGTTTCTTATTTTATATTAATTAAACTTTAAATATTTGATATATATTATGATAATATAACAATTTAATATATGATATAACAATTAATTGTGTGTATATATATATATATATATATAATATTTTATATTTTTGTGTTGCATATATATATATATATATAATATTTTATATTTTTGTGTTGCATATATATATATATATAATATTTTATATTTTTGTGTTGCATATATATATATATTATTTAATATTTTTGTGTTGCATATATATATATATTATTTAATATTTTTGTGTTGCATATATATATATATATAATTTAATATTTTTGTGTTGCATATATATATATATTTATATATAATTTTATATTTTTGTGCTGCATATATATATATATATATATATTATTTAATATTTTTGTGTTGCATATATATATATAATTTTATATTTTTGTGTTGCATATATATATATATATATATATATATATACATAATTTTATATTTTTGTGTTGCATATATATATATATATATATATAATTTTATATTTTTGTGTTGCATATATATATATATATATATATATATATAATTTTATATTTTTGTGCTGCATATATATATATATATATATATTATTTAATATTTTTGTGTTGCATATATATATATATATATATATATAATTTTATATTTTTGTGTTGCATATATATATATATATATATATATATATATAATTTTATATTTTTGTGTTGCATATATATATATATATATATATATATATATATATATATATAATTTTATATTTTTGTGTTGCATATATATATATATATATATATATATATATATATATAATTTTATATTTTTGTGCTGCATATATATATATATATATATAATTTTATATTTTTGTGTTGCATATATATATATATATATATATATATATATATATATAATTTTATATTTTTTTGCTGCATATATATATATATATATATAATTTTATATTTTTGTGTTGCATATATATATATATATATATATATATATATATATATATAAAAAATTGAATTCATATTGGCATGTTTCACGCTGGCCGGTTTCTAATGCTTTCAGCGGCTCAAACTCTCGGACCGACGGTCTTTTGTCTCTCGGAGCGAGCGAGTGACTCAAGGTTTCTGCCATGTTTCCATGCCAACGAGGCCATTTGGATTTATTTACCTTGAGAGACACTGAAGGTGGGATTGAGGGGAAGGAGGGATGGAAGGAGAGGGATTTTAATTTGAGGACACACTCAGGACTTTAATGAATAAAATGAATACAGGCACTTCTCTCTTTTATTTCTTCTGGATTTTTCCATTTTAATGGCTACATTAAATTTTAATAATCAAATGCATTTCTAATTAATGAATTAATTAAACCATAAAACGTAACTATAGCAAAACATTTGGGGCCCTATGTGATATCGGCTTCATTTAGTTCCCAAATTATATATTATTTTTAACCGAATGCTGTAAATTTCCATTCAGTTTTAATGGTTTAATTAAATTTAAATAATCAAAAAGCACTTTTTTAAAAAAAACTTATTGAATGTTTTACAGTAACAGTACATTCTGTTTTGTATGTATGATTTAATTCAAATTTATTCTCAATTATGGTGATAATCGAATGAAAGCATTAACAATTTAATTAATGTACTCAAATGGAAATGGTATTAAGTGTTATTTATTGCTAAAAATAGTGGCGCACAAACGAGGTTTACTGTTAAAATGAAAACGTGGAAGATGAATATGTGGGGGTTCGATCATTCATAATGCATTATTTTGCGCGTTTGCTTTGATTTCAGGAGTTTTGTTCGGTGTGTGTGTTTTTATGGGTAACGTCATCATAACTGGGAGCTGCTCGGATTGAGAAGTCATGTGATGTTACTCGTGATCTGTGAGCATTAAGTGTTGGTGTTTCCGAAATGTTTACGGCCGTTCTGGATTACATTAGGATGGGGATATTAATCAGCATGTGCTGATGCGGATGTTATGAAGGCGTCACGATTGTTTGTCACTGTCACACTGACCTGTTGCCATGACTGGATAAATGTGTGTCTCACACACACACACACACACACACTTGTTGAAGTCAGGAGGAGAGTATAGACTGATAACAGGCCATATTCCTTCATGTTAGTCAAGGTTTCCTGCACTAAAAACCCGGTCAATATATCTGCAGACACAGAGCTGATAATACTAAACGTTATTTTATATAGCAGCTCCTCAAAGCGCTGGACACTAAATACTGTAGATCATACATTAATAAAAACCCAAGCAATAAAATAGTAAAATGTCAAAGAGCAAATGCTAGCCCAAAAAAATGGGTCTTGATTGGTTGATTTTAAGAATCACATGACAGCAGAACTGTGATTTTACCAGTTTTACTAGTAGGTGGTGGCATTGAGTGAGATTTGTTTAAAAAAAAAAAATTATCTATATATTTTTTATGTTTTTTTATTAAAGATTTTTTTTTTTTTAAATTTAATTTTTTTTAAAAAAAATAATTTATTATAGATTTTTAATTTTTTAAAATTTTAATAGATTTTTTTTCTTTTTTTTCTTTTTGGATTTTTTTTTTTTAAATGTTTTTAATACTTTTCCTTTTTTTTTAATCCATTCATTTATTTATTTTTTTTATTTCTCTTTGTCTTATTTATTTGTATTTTTTTGGTTTTTCTTTTTGGAAAAATCATTTATTTTTTATTTTCTCTATACTGAGACTTTTGTTCTTTTTATATGTAGATCTTTGATTTAATTTTCTTTTTGAATTTTTAATATATATGTAATATATAATATTCCTTTTTGACATATATATATATATATATATATACATATATACATGTGTGTGTTTTCTTTTTATCTTTATTTCTCTTTTTTTGTATTTTTATTTGTTTTCTTTTGGGTTTTTTGTTTTGGAAAAATCTTTTTTTATTTTTTCAGTTTTCTGTATTTTCTTTTTACCTTTTTTTTTTTTTTAAATCAAATTTTATTTGTTTGTTTTTCTGCAAGTATGTTTCATTTTACACGACACACGCAATCCTAAAAAAAAAATATTTCTCAAAGTTAGGGTCAAAGTTTTGATTGACACGCAGCATATCCTAATAAAAATGTACAATCTTCCGTCTGCGTTTCTGTTCTCTCGCAGTGACTCCACTTCTGTTTTTCATCGTTTTCTCACGCGTGAGGTTTCGGCTCCCGCGGCTCACGTGGACGGGCTTCGCTCACATGCGCGTTCGGTATAAACGACTGATGAAATATTTAAAGGTGAAAACCTCATTACCTGCAACACTGTAATTACACTGGTGCGTTTGTGTGAAACTGTCCCATCAGTCACATCTGGAGTTTAATCAGTGAGCCTGCGGAGGGAAACACGATCACAAACACACTCATCAAAACTTCAGCCGGTTATGTAATCCTTCTGTAATGTTTGATGTGTTTCGACAGACTGCGATGCTGATATACAGAAACATTTGCATACATGCATATGGAAGGAGACACAAGAAAATCAAATCTACAGAGTCGAGAATGAACTTTAGCTGAACTCTGTGTGACCTTTGACCTTTGACAGGATCAGCCACAGCATCATCTGCCGCCCGTGAGAGAGACGTACGGCCTGAATCTGCTGGCCAACCCGCCGGATGAAGACGTCCTCATATACCACAGGTCAGGATGCTCTGATGGATTCTTCACACGGTTGTGAATGTTGACTTAAAATGTTTTCTTTGTTCGCCCGAAAATTCATTTGAATTTACTCTTTAAAAGATTGACTCAGTTGTTCGAATTAAATGCATGATAATAATTTGAATGATCAATAAAATCCTTTTAAATCATAAACGAGAAAAAAGTCCAGAAAAAATCATTTTAGTGGGGCACTTTTCTTTTTTAAATATGAATAATTATTGAAAACCATTCAAATGGATCTAATACGGCATTATTAGTGTTAAAATTGCGATCCGTTATTAGATTGTTACTCATATGTTTAAACATCCTTTTATATCATTAAAATTTAAGAAAAATTTAAATTAGAATCTCGGAGAAAAAAAAACGGAATTTGGGGAAAAAAAATGGAATTAGAATATGTATTTCATACATGAAATTTTATTAAATTATTCAAACTGAATTAATTCATTTGTTTAGACATCCTTTTATATAATTACAATTTAATTAAACTTTTAAAACAAAATTTTATATTGAATATTGAAGATCAAATGGATTTCAGCGCTATTATTGATACATTTTTAATGATTAGATTGTTAAAATTGGATGAGTTCATTTGTTTAGACATCATTTTATATCATTAAAATTTAAGAAAAATTTAAATTAGAATCTGGGAGAAAAAAAAAACGGAATTTGGGGAAAAAAAATGGAATTAGAATATGTATTTCATACATGAAATTTTATTAAATTATTCAAACTGAATTAATTCATTTGTTTAGACATCCTTTTATATAATTACAATTTAATTAAACTAATAAAACAAAATTTTATATTGAATCTGGGAAAAGATCAAATGGATTTCAGCGCTATTATTGATACATTTTTAATGATTAGATTGTTAAAATTGGATGAGTTCATTTGTTTAGACATCATTTTATATCATTAGCATTTAAATCCATTAAAAGAAGAAATTTGGTGAAACCTGTCATGTTTGGTATCGTTAGACTCGGCAAGTCGACCACACCCAAAGTTAGAAGCATAGAAGTCATTTTTCTCCACTAGGTGGCACTGGTCCAAAAAGGACCAGGTTCCTTCAGGGCATCGTGCCGATGACCGATACCAAGTTTCGTAACGATACGCCAATGGGTTTATAAAATACAGCATTTTGGCACAACATTTAGTAACAAAATGTTGAAATCGCCAATTAACGAAGATGAATCGATTTCCCAGTGAAATCTGCTTTGAGGTTTTTTTGTTGTGGATTGATTTGGTTCTGATTGAAGGAGTCAAATGAAGAGTGTGTGTGTGTGTGTGTGTAGATTTGCTCATCTGGGTCAGAACCAGCACAAGGTGGAGAGACGCGACGACATGAAGAAATCTGACACCGTCTTCAGCCTGTGAGTGTGTGAGAATATTATATGTGAATTGCACAAATATGAAGCGGTTTTACTGCTCAGACAGATTTTATTCTGTAGATTCTGTCATTCTTATATTCTTATCATTTTCAGCTTTCAATTATGCAGATTCGTATCATTTGCTATCTGAATAATAATCCAATAATCAAATCCTTTAATCATCATCGTGCATTTTTTACTCTGTAGTTTTATTTAGATTCTATTTAGTTTTATGTTTTTTAAAGTCTCATCAGAGCTGCATTTATTTGAGCCAAAATACAGTAAAAATTGTGAAATATTATTCTAATGTAAACCAGCTGTTTACTATGTGAATATATAGTCAAATATAATTTATATCCAGTGATCAACGCTGAATTTTCAGCATCATTAGAGTCACATGATCCGTCAGAAATCATTCTGATAGGATGATTTGATGCACATTTATGATTATTATCAATGGTGAAATGTCATATTTTTGTCATCTTTATACATTCAAAAGAAGAATCTTTTGTTACATTATAAATGTCACTTTTAATCAATAAAAGTATTAATTCCTTTAAAAAAAAAAAAATCAGACTGACACCAAGCTTTTTAAAAACCCGTAATTTATCTGGTTTGACGTCGATTTTTAGTTTAAACGTGTTTGGTAACTCTGTGTGTGTGTGTGTGTGTGTTTCACACTCGATTGACAGAAACGTGCCTTTGTTTTGATATCTTCACTTCATGTGTGCCGACATCTCATTTGCTCCCTGAAGGCGGGAAACGCTTGTGGGTGGAGTTCGGCGTGGATCCGGCGTATAATTGGCCGTTTGGAGCGCGGCTCGTCTGATAGGTGTCGAATTACAGGTTTATAAAGGTCAAAACAGCACTGTGTGTGTGTGTGTGTGTGTGTGTGTGTGTGAGCATCTAATCTATGGTCTAAACGTGTCGTTAATAACTCAAAAACATGATTATGAGAGAAGCAGCTGTTGGATAGGACTCAAATGTTGATGAATGTCTTCTTACATAATCAGACATCAGTGTTTTTTTTTGAACGCCCTTTATTAGGCGTCGCAGGATATGTGAGCAAACGATGAAGTAAAACAAATGTTTGTTTGAGGCGCATCAGACACACTCATCCTGATGTAGTACTTCCTGTATCCGTGTGTGTGTGTGTGTGTGAGACTGAAATGGACACGCAGTGCTGTAACTTCCTCTGGAAGTAGGAAGTGACACGTCTTGATGCGTCTTTCTCTCATTCGTCTGGAAATAATCGGATCAGCTGCAGGAGAGAAACAGACAAACCGAACGAAAAGAGTCATTTAAAGCCTCTGGATAAAGACAATGTTCTGATCTTTATATGACGATACTATTATCTCAATATCATGTAAAACTTTTAAAAAACAATATGTATGAAATTATATTAATTTTTTTTTTTTAAAATACTATAACATTTTTTGATTCTAATTGAATAGCAAACAAAACATTTTGTGTTTTTTGATTAGAAAATATTTTAAAAAATAATATAATGTAAAATCTGTTCATTCTCATAAGTGAATATTTAATAAAACATGTTTTATTTTTAAAGAGAATGCATGAAATAAGATTAAAATATTTTTAAAATGTCTAAAATATAAAATATTTGAATTCTAATAGATTAATATTATTTTATTTATTTTTTTTATTTTTTTTTAAATTATTATTATTTTATTTTTATATGTATGGAAAAAAAATTAAATTCTATAACAAAATCATTTAATTCCAATAACTTTTTCTTTAAAGAGAATATGTATGAATTAGGTTCAAATGTTTGTAAAATTATTATATTAATTGAAAATATTTTTATAAAATATTTTACTCCGATCTCTCGTGATCCTGTGATCCGTTATAATGCCAGTGATTCGTCTAATGGTCGAGCAGCAATAAAAACACAGACTCGTGTCTGCTACATGTGTAGCATATATGAATATTTTAATAAATCTCACTTGTCATGAGAAAAGAAAAGGGCGAGAGTCATGTGTCATGAACAAGAGAGTGATTCATTTACATTCATTCTCCTGCAGAAGTGAATAAGTCACAATTAGTTCATGTGTTTTTGTTCATATTTTAGATGGGAAGACATGAGTTTAAAGAGACCTCATCAATGCATTAACATTTATTGATTTAAAAAGGGACAATGTGCATTAATAAATGTTCGAAATAAATAAATAAAAGTAAATGTTAGCCAAAAGGTTAGTTTTTTTCCTGATGTTATTAGACCGAAAAAGAAAGTGTGAGTATTTATGATAAGCCTTTATTTATATTAAGCATCATTGTAATGTTTGCTCATTTTTACACGTTTATAACACCGTTTATTCATTTATTAATACCTGAAGTAAAAATATTAAATTAATATAAAAACTAATTTTCTATTCTTTTCTGTTCTCTATTCTAGTACTTTTAAAAAAACATTTAATAATTTTTTTTACATATTCTCTTTAAAGATTAAACATTTTTTTCTATTTAATATTCAATTATTAGGATATTATATTATAGTTTTTTTTAACAAATATTTTAATCTAATTTCATTCATGTTCTCAAGTTTTATTTAATATTATTAGAATTTAAATATATTTCATGTTACTGTTTTTAAAAGACATTTTACTCTTAATTTCTTAAAAAATAAAAATGTTTTTTGATATTCAATTATTATAATGAAATATTTAATTTTTTTAACATTCTATAATTAGAATTAAAAGATTTAATTTTATAGCATTTTTAAAATATTTGTAGCCTAATTTCATACATATTCTCTTCAAAAATAAAAATTTTTTTGTTTAATTTTCAGGTATTAGCATTAAGATTTTATAGTATTTTTTTTTTTTAAATATTTAAAACATTCTCTTTCCATAAAAATATTTTGTTTTATGTTCAATTAATAGAATTAAAACATTTAATATCCTAGTATTTTTAAAAAATATTTGCATTCATATTCCCTTTTAAAAATACAAAAAAAAAGTGAAATATTCAATTATTAGAATTAAAAGATTTTATATTATAGTATTTTTTAAAATATTTGTAATCTAATTTCATACATATTCTCTTTAAAAAAAAATATTGTATTTAATTCAATTATTAGAATTGAGTCATTTCATATTAGTGTTTTTTTTTTTTAACCATATATTTACTCTAATACATCTGTTTTCCCTGGCAGTGTTCCGGTGTCTTCGTTCCCGTCGGACAGCGTGTACGAGGTGTCCGCCCCGGCGGTGGACGTCCAGAGCCGCTCTCTGTTCGAGTGTCACGTTCAGACGGGTCGAGGTTGGGTCAGGACTCTGTGTCAGGAGGACGTGCTCATGTACCGCGAGTACATCAAAAACAGATACATGTGACCCTCATTCATGTGTGTAGAAGAAACATTTCCACTCCTACATGATGTTAAACTGGCGGGACATTCGTCAGAAAGAGAAGGTTTAATATGAACCTGTTGACCAGGAAGAATACACAGTCATTAATCTAATTATGTTGTGCCTAATGATGTTACTGTGATGTGTAAGGATGCATATGTACATAAAAGATCCTTGAGAATCTAACAGCGGCGTTTCAGTTCCTCTCTCTCTCTCTCCCTGCGCTGCGTCTCGTTTCTCCGTCCATGTGCCTCGTGAGTCTGAATCCAGTGCACAAGCGTCTGCAGAAATCAGTCACATGGCAGCAGGTGGACGCTTATGAACACACACACTCACACACAATATCCAACAACAGTTTGGTGAAGAACAATGCATTTTCCAGCACGATGGAGCACCGTGCCATTAGGCAAAAGTGAGAACTGAGTGGCTCTGGGAACAGAACGTTGACATTTTGGGTCCACGGCCTGGAAACTCCTCAGATCTTCATCCCATTGAGAACTTGTGGTCAATCCTCAAACAAAAACCCACTAATTCTGACAAACTCCAAGAAGTGATGATGAAAGAATGGGTCGCTATCCGTCAGGATTTGATGGAGATCATGCCCAGTCGAAAAAGAACGGCCAACACTGCAAATACTGACTCTTTGCATAATTGTCGATAAAAGCCTTTGAAACGTATGAAGTGCTTGTCATTATAATTCAGTGCGTCACAGAAACAACTGAAACAAAGATCTAATAGCAGTTTAGCAGCAAACTTTGTGAAAACTAATATTTATGGAATTCTCAAAACGTTTGGCCACGACTGTATATATCTCGCAATTCTGACTATATATATCTCGCAATTCTGACTTTATATCTCGCAATTCTGACTTTATATCTCGCAATTCTGACTTTATATCTCGCAATTCTGACTATATATATCTCGCAATTCTGACTTTATATCTTGCAATTCTGACTATATATATCTCGCAATTCTGACTTTATATCTCGCAATTCTGACTTTATATCTCGCAATTCTGACTTTATATATCTCGCAATTCTGACTTTATATATCTCGCAATTCTGACTTTATATCTCGCAATTCTGACTTTATATCTCGCAATTCTGACTTTATATCTCGCAATTCTGACTATATATATCTAGCAATTCTGACTTTATATCTCACAATTCTGCCTATATATATCTCGCAATTCTGACTTTATATATCTCACAATTCTGCCTATATATATCTCGCAATTCTGACTTTATATATCTCACAATTCTGACTATATATATCTCGCAATTCTGACTATATATATCTCTCACAATTCTGACTTTATATCTCGCAATTCTGACTATATATATCTCGCAATTCTGACTTTATATCTCGCAATTCTGACTATATATATCTAGCAATTCTGACTTTATATCTCGCAATTCTGCCTATATATATCTCGCAATTCTGACTTTATATATCTCGCAATTCTGACTTTATATATCTTGCAATTCTGACTATATATATCTAGCAATTCTGACTATATATTTCTCGCAATTCTGACTATATATATCTCGCAATTCTGACTATATATATCTCGCAATTCTGACTTTATATATCTCGCAATTCTGACTTTATATCTCACAATTCTGACTTTATATCTCGCAATTCTGACTATTTACAGTATATCTCGCAATTCTGACTTTATATATCTCGCAATTCTGACTATATATCTCGCAATTCTGACTATTTATATCTCGCAATTCTGACTTTATATATCTCGCAATTCTGACTATATATCTCGCAATTCTGACTATTTATATCTCGCAATTCTGACTTTATATATCTCGCAATTCTGACTTTATATCTCGCAATTCTGACTATTTATATCTCGCAATTCTGACTTTATATATCTCGCAATTCTGACTATATATATCTCGCAATTCTGACTATATATATCTCTCGCAATTCTGACTTTATATCTCGCAATTCTGACTATATATATCTCGCAATTCTGACTTTATATCTCGCAATTCTGACTATATATATCTAGCAATTCTGACTTTATATCTCGCAATTCTGCCTATATATATCTCGCAATTCTGACTTTATATATCTCACAATTCTGACTATATATATCTCGCAATTCTGACTTTATATATCTCGCAATTCTGACTTTATATATCTTGCAATTCTGACTATATATATCTAGCAATTCTGACTATATATTTCTCGCAATTCTGACTATATATATCTCGCAATTCTGACTATATATATCTCGCAATTCTGACTTTATATTTCTCGCAATTCTGACTATATATCTCGCAATTCTGACTATATATATCTCGCAATTCTGACTTTATATCTCGCAATTCTGACTATATATATCTCGCAATTCTGACTTTATATCTCGCAATTCTGACTATTTATATCTCGCAATTCTGACTTTATATATCTCGCAATTCTGACTATATATCTCGCAATTCTGACTTTATATCTCGCAATTCTGACTATACATATCTCGCAATTCTGACTTTATATCTCGCAATTCTGACTTTATATATCTCGCAATTCTGACTTTATATCTCGCAATTCTGACTATATATATCTCGCAATTCTGACTTTATATCTCGCAATTCTGACTTTATATATCTCGCAATTCTGACTTTATATCTGACAATTCTGACTTTATATCTCGCAATTCTGACTATTTACAGTATATCTCGCAATTCTGACTTTATATCTCGCAATTCTGACTTTATATATCTCGCAATTCTGACTTTATATCTCACAATTCTGACTTTATATCTCGCAATTCTGACTATTTACAGTATATCTCGCAATTCTGACTTTATATATCTCGCAATTCTGACTATATATCTCGCAATTCTGACTATTTATATCTCGCAATTCTGACTTTATATATCTCGCAATTCTGACTATATATCTCGCAATTCTGACTATTTATATCTCGCAATTCTGACTTTATATATCTCGCAATTCTGACTTTATATCTCGCAATTCTGACTATTTATATCTCGCAATTCTGACTTTATATATCTCGCAATTCTGACTATATATATCTCGCAATTCTGACTATATATATCTATCGCAATTCTGACTTTATATCTCGCAATTCTGACTATATATATCTCGCAATTCTGACTTTATATCTCGCAATTCTGACTATATATATCTAGCAATTCTGACTTTATATCTCGCAATTCTGCCTATATATATCTCGCAATTCTGACTTTATATATCTCACAATTCTGACTATATATATCTCGCAATTCTGACTTTATATATCTCGCAATTCTGACTTTATATATCTTGCAATTCTGACTATATATATCTAGCAATTCTGACTATATATTTCTCGCAATTCTGACTATATATATCTCGCAATTCTGACTATATATATCTCGCAATTCTGACTTTATATCTCGCAATTCTGACTATATATATCTAGCAATTCTGACTTTATATCTCGCAATTCTGACTTTATACCTCGCAATTCTGACTATATATATCTCGCAATTCTGACTTTATATCTCGCACTTCTGGCTTTACATCATGCAATTCTGACTATATCTCGCAATTCTGAATTGTGCATTTACTGTATATCTCACAATTCACAATATGTCCACATATCTTTTGCATGATTTATAGAACATTTTATTCCTAAAAAACGAGTTTTTCTGGCTGTTGAAAGTATTGGTTGCACTTTATTTTACAGCATGTGCACTTATATGTACTTACAGTGTACGTGGCGAAGAAAGTTACATATTATAACAAGTTGGATAACATAAGGTAACTACATGGGTTAAGGTTAGGTGTCGGGGAAGGGTCAGGTACTTAGTTATTACCCAGTTATTGCAATCACTATAATAAGTGCATAGTATGTACATGGGGAGCAGGACTGTAAAATAAAGTGCTACCAAAGTATTTTCTGATTTACTGAGTGATTAAAAAAAGACCTTTTAACTCTTAATGTCAATGAGCATTTTGAAACTGGCTTCATCTGGTGTCCAGAAGTGCAAATGAGTGCATAATTAATGAGATGGTCTCATTTGCATATTCACACAACAAACTTGTAAGACTAAACGATCATCTTAATGTTCAACTGGGGAAGTATTATGAGATCTGCCTTCAAAACTGACTGTAAAAGTCCCGATGGAAACATGTTTATTCTTCAGAATCATGAATATTTTATCGTGTTGTGTCACTATTTGATCAGACTCTTGAACCAGTTCGAAATCACCTAGAACATGAATTATTATTGCCGTATTATTGAATGGATCAGGTGTTTGTGTATGATTCACTTCAGTCTTTCTCTCCCTCTTTCTTTTTCTCTGTTTACATTGTTCTAATCGCTCGTATTTTTCAGCGGAGAGTAAATGCATGTAGCTGCGCTGGTTACTAGGATACCGTGAGAGCGATAGATGGAGAGATACAGAGAGAGAGAGAAGAGCTTCACTGCAGCCAGAAACTATAGTGACGGACACACAGATGACACTCACATGAAAATATGATTTAATGATGTAATTAAAGTAGATATATATATTTTTGAAATATTTTTAAAAAAATAATAATTTTAATATTTATTTAAATATGATTTATAAAGTGTGTCATATAATTTTGTATGGTTTTTCAGGTTCAAACTACAGCGAAACATTACCAATTCCAGCAGCTAATTATACATCTGATAATGAAAAAGACAATGTTTGAACAGCACTTGGTCAAATGCACACCGCTACTAATCTTCATGTATCGTTATTAGGATTATACTAATGTTCTTTGGCGCATGTAACTCTAGTTTTAGGCTCAAACGTAGTAACTTTCAGATCTCTTTTTGATTAAAACACCCACAGAATGTTTAGTTATGATCATCATGTGTGTCGTTCTCTCTCTCTCTCTCTGTGTAAATTGCCTGACGGCAGATAAAGCCGGCGCTGAGAGCTTTACAGAGGCACACGGCTGCTGGGATCATTCAGACGCTCTCTGTGAATATTTGACTGTGTCCATGTGAACAGAACATTCACCTCATGAGCTCCATTACTCACTGTTTCTTCTCTGTCACCTTTCCTTGAACATGTTCTCTTTTGATCAAAACGTGCATGAATGCAATATCTTATACCGTGGCTGTACTGTGTTAAAAAAATCTTGGGTTGAAAATGGATTAAAATGAACCCAAAGTTAAAAATCAGACTCGTAGTTACTAGAGGCAGCAATAATAATAACAATATCCGAAAGGTGAACATTTATTAATAAGCAAATGTCTATCGTTTAGTTATTATTATTCATCAAACGTATTAATAAATGTTCATTTCCAACATATTTTGGGTTCATTTTAAGCAAAAATACAGTAAAGTTTAAACAATAGTTTAACACCAACCGCTAAGTCAAAACAACCCAAATGCTCGGTTTGTCCATATTTAACCCAACTTGGGTTGTTTTTAACCCAGCATTTGGTAGTGTACCCTATTCACTTAATAATATTGGGTTAAAAATTACCCTACACTGTTAAAAAATGACTGTAAATTTTACAGTATAATACTGGCAGCAGGGTTGCCAGCCAGTTACTGTAAAATTTACAGTAGTGTTACTGTAATTTAATTGACAGAATTTCCCTGTATTCTCTGATTACGGTAAATAACTGTATTTTTTTTAAATGACGAAGGGTCAATTTACAGCAATATTCTGTAAATTTGAGTCAAACCAACACGTGACCCCAGAATGCATTGCAGTTTACAGCAACATGCTGTATTATTAAAAAACAGCCAGCGGCTGTAAAATAATGCTGTAATTTTTACAGTAATTCAGTACAGTGTACATATGTGTGTAACCCAACGGTTGGGTTAATGAATCAATTCTGTACAGTATCTCATGGGCAGTTTTATTTAACTCAAGTATTGTTTAAACATGACTGTATGTCTGGATTCAAATGAACCCAAAATAGGTTGGTAATTAAAAATCTGACGATTAATAATCAAAAGTTGGACATTTCTTAATAAGCAAATAAGTAAAAGTTCAGAATTTAGTCATTATTTATTAAACACATAAGTTCATGTTCATTTCCAATTTGGGGTTTATTTTAATCAAGCAATACAGTCTTCTTTTTTTTGAAAAATAGTTGAGTGTAATAAAAACTGCTGTGTTTGTCCATATTTAACCCAACTTGGGTTATTTTTAACCCAGCATTTTTTTCAGCTTTGTCAGTCCAATTGCATCGCTGACAACACGTATGTCTGAGGTAGTGTTGTGAATGTTCAACACGGTTTGCAGGTTTGCCGTCCTTGATTGAATGCAAACAGATTTACTGTAAAATACTGTATTTTATCATTGTGTTATGAGTGATCAGTGCGTCGCATTGGATCAGACATGATGAGTCATTGTCAGGGTCGGGGAGCAACGAAATACAAGTAACTTAGTTGCGTATTTAAAATACAGAATTTGAGTGACTGTGTTTGATTTGAAATGGCTGGTAATCAGATTCCAGTGTGTTTTAGATTACCAAAGTGATTACTTTGAGTTTTAATGTCATTTAAACAGCGATTGGTGATTCTCTGACTCTGACCGTCTGAAAAAGACGAGTTCAGTTTCATGTTTTCACTGTTTTCATGTTTTGGGAGTCATTTTATTATTCACTCGTCACTTTTTCTCACAATTTGTTTTTTTCCCTCACAATTGTGAGTTTGCGTTTCACAATTCTGACTTCTTTTTCTCAGAATTGTGAGATTTAAACTCACAATTGCAAATTATAAAGTCAGAATTGGGAGATATAAACTTGCAATACTGACTTTTTTTCTTGCAATTGTGAATTTAGTGTGTGAGTTTATATCTCATAATTCTGACTTTTCTCAATATTGTGAGTTTATATCTCATAATTCTGACTTTTCTCAATATTGTGAGTTTATATCTCATAATTCTGACTTTTCTCAATATTGTGAGTTTATATCTCATAATTCTGACTTTTCTCAATATTGTGAGTTTATATCTCATAATTCTGACTTTTCTCAATATTGTCAGTTTATATCTCATAATTCTGACTTTTCTCAATATTGTGAGTTTATATCTCATAATTCTGACTTTTCTCAATATTGTCAGTTTATATCTCATAATTCTGACTTTTCTCAATATTGTGAGTTTATATCTCATAATTCTGACTTTTCTCAATATTGTCAGTTTATATCTCATAATTCTGACTTTTCTCAATATTGTGAGTTTATATCTCATAATTCTGACTTTTCTCAATATTGTCAGTTTATATCTCATAATTCTGACTTTTCTCAATATTGTCAGTTTATATCTCATAATTCTGACTTTTCTCAATATTGTCAGTTTATATCTCATAATTCTGACTTTTCTCAATATTGTGAGTTTATATCTCATAATTCTGACTTTTCTCAATATTTTCAGTTTATATCTCATAATTCTGACTTTTCTCAATATTGTCAGTTTATATCTCATAATTCTGACTTTTCTCAATATTGTCAGTTTATATCTCATAATTCTGACTTTTCTCAATATTGTCAGTTTATATCTCATAATTCTGACTTTTCTCAATATTGTGAGTTTATATCTCATAATTCTGACTTTTCTCAATATTGTCAGTTTATATCTCATAATTCTGACTTTTCTCAATATTGTGAGTTTATATCTCATAATTCTGACTTTTCTCAATATTTTCAGTTTATATCTCATAATTCTGACTTTTCTCAATATTGTCAGTTTATATCTCATAATTCTGACTTTTCTCAATATTGTGAGTTTATATCTCATAATTCTGACTTTTCTCAATATTGTCAGTTTATATCTCATAATTCTGACTTTTCTCAATATTGTGAGTTTATATCTCATAATTCTGACTTTTCTCAATATTGTGAGTTTATATCTCATAATTCTGACTTTTCTCAATATTGTGAGTTTATATCTCATAATTCTGACTTTTCTCAATATTGTCAGTTTATATCTCATAATTCTGACTTTTCTCAATATTTTCAGTTTATATCTCTTAATTCTGACTTTTCTCAATATTGTCAGTTTATATCTCATAATTCTGACTTTTCTCAATATTGTCAGTTTATATCTCATAATTCTGACTTTTCTCAATATTGCGAGTTTATATCTCATAATTCTGACTTTTCTCAATATTGTGAGTTTATATCTCATAATTCTGACTTTATAACTCTCAATTGCAACTTTATATCACACAATTCTGAGGGAAAAAGTCAGAATTGTGAGATAAAAACTCTCAATGATCTTTTTTGTGTTTGTTTCACACTTATTAGTGTTCCAAAGTATTCTAAAGTATTTAGATGAAGTGACTAAACTTGAGTAATGTAATGAAATATGTTACAAATGACTTTCTAAAGCATGTATTTTGTAATCTGTAGTGAAATGCATTTCAAAAGTGACCCACCCAGCCCTGGTTATTGTCTACTACACATCAGAAATGTCCTTCTCTGAATGATGCTCGGTCTCGCGCAGATGGAAGTCGGCGGCGCGCTGACGTCACCAGGGTTTATTAGCGCCGCGCGGAGCCGCAGACGCCCGTCAGTCGCTCTTCTACTCCCGCATGGATCCAGGACTCATGTCTGGGGATCCCAACCGGAGTAAAGGATTCACCTGAAGAAGATCTGCCGAAGAAAGCCTCTCCCGTGTCTCGGTGTTCCTCCATGTGAAGCAGCAGGTACGACTGCGCGTGTTTGAGCACAAACAACAGAATCATGCTGTCCGTTTTTACTGAAGCGAACTTCTTCTCTCTTATTGTAAATGATCTTTCTTTCTATCGTTTTATGTTTCACTAAAGTCTATTCGCTCGTGGAGACTATTTCTATTCCATCACATAGTTTAGACACTTTCCCTTGAAAAGAGGATTATGCAAAAACAAATGTTTTGTCTTTTTTTCTCCCCCCATATATGAGAAAAAGGGAGTTTTTTGATTCACAATGTGGCTCGATTTTCAATGCTTGTTCGTGATTGTGATCTAAAAGTGTTGATTTATGCACGAATCCTCTAGAGAAACGTCACTTCTGCCCACGTACCTTCTTTCGTGCATATTTGCATATTACGAGCTTTTGTCTTTTAAAAGCGGTTTCTGCTCAGAAAAAAGGCTTCGTGCGTCGATCTCGCTCGATTCAATGGATTTCTTCATGCAAAAGAAACTTCCGAACGTGTCCGATGCAGAGTTTGCGTGTTTGCCCACATGAAGCGAATGCAAAAAGTAAGAATGTCATTGCAAAAGTTTATTAGAGTCTCTACGTTTCGTTTATTTGATGCATATTTCTGTTTATAGTTTGTGCATGAAGAAAGTGCGCTTCAGCACCGCGGACAGCTCCAGCGGAGCCTCTACAAGACATTTACTGATTTACTTCATGCATTTCCCAAACTATGAGAGCTTACGATGCTTCTGCTCAAATGAAATAATGCGTTTTGCATGAGGAAATGATGCACTGAAGTCTCTACATTTCTACATTTATTCAATGAATGTTTCTGAGCTGAGAGGTTATAACGCCTAAAAGATGCTTACGCTCGAATAAAACACTCATTCTGAGATTCGGCACCCATTTCTAATGGCCAAGAGTGACAGGGATTTCTCCGAGCAAATGATATACGTTGTCTTGCGCGTGAGGAAAACACTCCGATTGAATTTTCATGCAAATGATGTCCTGAAGTCTCTACGTGTCATTTATAGTTGAGGAATGCTTCTGAACAAAGAGGTCATCATGTTTAAAAGATGTTTACGCTCGAAGAAAGAGCCGTTTTCAGAAGATTTGCACATGCACATGATTTCGTCTACAAGACGTTCATGGATTTTATTTTCCGAACTATAAGAGGTTATAATGTTTAAAAGTTGAATAAAATGCCCTTGTGCAATTGATTTTCACGCGAATGACGTTTTGTGTCCAGGCCGAGAGATGAACGAGAGCGGAGCGCTCAACGAGAGCGCCGCGGGTCTGCCGTCGTCCTCGTGGCTGGAAGCCGAAGCCGAAGCCGCGGACGGCAACCGGAGCCTGGCGCTCGCGTCGGCGGCCCCGGATTTCCACGTGAACCCCTGGGACATCATGCTGTGCCTGTCGGGGACGGTGATCGCCTGCGAGAACGCCATCGTGGTGGCCATCATCTTCTACTCGCCGACGCTGCGCAACCCCATGTTCGTCCTGATCGGCAGCCTCGCCACCGCCGACCTCCTGGCCGGCATGGGATTAATCCTGAACTTCGCGTTCCAGTATCTGGTCTCGTCCGAGACCATCAGCCTCATCACGGTGGGATTCCTGGTGGCGT
Source organism: Opsariichthys bidens (assembly GCA_037194245.1). Taxonomy (NCBI): domain Eukaryota; kingdom Metazoa; phylum Chordata; class Actinopteri; order Cypriniformes; family Xenocyprididae; genus Opsariichthys; species Opsariichthys bidens. The sequence goes on from CM074282.1 coordinate 33,691,727, forward strand.
CCTTCACCGCGTCCATCAGCAGCCTGCTGGCCATCACGGTCGACCGCTATCTGTCGCTCTACAACGCCTTGACGTACTTCTCCGAGAAGACGCTGCATTACGTGCACCTGATGCTGGTGGGAACGTGGGGCGCGTCGCTCGGCCTGGGACTGCTGCCCGTTCTGGGCTGGAACTGCCTGGACGACGCGTCCACCTGCAGCATCGTGCGTCCGCTCAAGCGCACCAACCTCACCCTGCTGGCCGCGTCCTTCTTCGTCATCTTCGGCCTCATGCTCAGCCTGTACTTCAAGATCTGCAAAATCGTCTGCCGGCACGCGCACCAGATCGCGCTGCAGCAGCACTTCTTCACCGCCTCGCACTACGTGGCCACCAAGAAGGGCGTCTCCACGCTCGCCATCATCCTGGGCACGTTCGGCGCCAGCTGGCTGCCGTTCGCCGTCTACTGTCTGGTGGGGCGGCGCGAGTATCCGCAGGTGTACACGTACGCCACGCTGCTCCCCGCCACGTACAACTCCATGATCAACCCCATCATCTACGCCTACCGCAACCCCGAGATCCAGCGCTCCATCTACATGCTCTTCTGCGGCTGCTTTCAGAGCCACGGCTCGTACCGCTCCAGATCGCCCAGCGAGGTGTAGGTCTTTGTTTTCCAACCCTGGAGCAGCTTTTTTTTGAGCGTCATATTCGATTCATCAGGCTTTCATGGCTCACGCAGTCTGACATAGAGAGAGAAAACGACATGCTCGAAAAGTCACGCACATCGAAGGGATCTTCATTACACACTTGCATGAAATGCATATGAATATCTCCCGATAGCGTCTGAATACCGATCAAAGCTCTGCCGTTTTAAAACGTATAATGCAATACGATGATGGAGAGATGAACAAATAAACCCGATGATCATATTTGATACTCATGTCTGGATAATCGAGTAAAGCGTCAAAGTCGTTGATAAGATCAGTGCCGATTTCAAAGGACGTTCGTTTGTACACTTGCGCTCAAAGACTTTTACTGGATAAAACGGTCTAAACGATCAGAAGGACTGGAGGAGATTGTGAGCGACAACGTTTTCATCGTTCGGAGGCCTTAGAAATCCACGTGTCGGATGCGACACGGCCGGATTTATAGGGTTAAACGCACTCGTTCGTGTGCAGAAGCGTGAAGACGGCGCTCAAAGTGTCTGTTGTTCGATTGCACTTTACTGAGACCGGCACGTCTCGACACGCTGTGAACAAGCAACAACCCGCATCAAGAATGTATATTTATATTATTTATAAGCCACATGTTGCACTTTACTGTACAAATCTAGATGCCAAAGCAGTATTGCATAGGCCTGTGTTTTACTCGTGTGATGGGTTTTCTATTTCGTAAAGTTGTTCCATGAATGTACATTTTATACAAAACTGAACACAAAATAAAATATGAAAAGCTCAAGTGAAATGGAGTGTTTTTCATTGCTCTGTGAGGTTCAAGTGTGTTTGTGCACGTGTGTGTGAGGAGCTGAAGTAAGAACACAACTGACGGTCCACCTCACCGAGCTCACAATTCTGAGATTAAAAGTCACAATTCTAAGTTATAAAGTCACAATTCTGAGATTAAAAGTCACAATTCTGAGATTAAAAGTCCCAATTCTAAGTTATAAAGTCACAATTCTTAGTTATAAAGTCAGAATTCTAAGATTAAAAGTCCCAATTCTAAGTTATAAAGTCACAATTCTTAGTTATAAAGTCAGAATTCTAAGTTATAAAGTCACAATTCTGAGATTAAAAGTCCCAATTCTTAGTTATAAAGTCAGAATTCTCAGATAAAAGTCGCAACAATCTTGGGTTTTTTTCAGTGGCCCGTTTCCACCACTGAAAAAAAAAGATTATTTTGACTTTTTATCTCAGAATTATGACTTTATATCTCAGAATTATGACTTTTTATCTCAGAATTATGACTTTTTATCTCAGAATTATGACTTTATATCTCAGAATTATGACTTTTTATCTCAGAATTATGACTTTTTATCTCAGAATTATGACTTTTTATCTCAGAATTATGACTTTATATCTCAGAATTATGACTTTATATCTCAGAATTATGACTTTATAACTCAGAATTATGACTTTATATCTCAGAATTATGACTTTATATCTCAGAATTATCACTTTTTATCTCAGAATTATGACTTTATATCTCAGAATTATGACTTTATAACTCAGAATTATGACTTTATATCTCAGAATTATGACTTTATATCTCAGAATTATCACTTTTTATCTCAGAATTATGACTTTATAACTTAGAATTATGACTTTATATCTCAGAATTATCACTTTTTATCTCAGAATTATGACTTTATAACTTAGAATTATGACTATGGCAAGTTCAAAGACAGACATTTAAGAGATCCGGCTCGGTCATACCACACATTACACCCGCATGAATGATTATGGGATCAAGAGATGTAGATCTGCGATGAAACTGATTTAAAATCGTACCAGGTTTTTTTTAATTTTATAATCCATTACTGTGAACAAAACAATAGTCGCAAAAGGGCCGCAGCTGCGTATGAAACAGGAGAGAGTGCGATACCGGATGACATAATTAAATAATTGTACACAAAATATTGATTTGACTGAGTTTTAATATTTTATTAGCTCACCAAACGCAAAACTTCCTAAACCGTTCATATAACGCTTGAGACTTCTGTTACCCGGATGAATATGTGTTTAACTGTTTTTGGCGGGAACGACCAATCAGAATCAAGAACTCCACAGAGCTTTGGAATAATTAACAAATCAACTGAGCATTTTTTTTTTTTTTTGTGAAGGCTCATGCAATTTTGATTTTTAACCACTAATGGGACAAAAGTTGTAAAGTAAAAACATTTTTTCCCGTTTTTATTGAAGAATATGTATAAATTGTGTTCTTCATTCACCTATTTTGACACTCCCTGTTAAGTTTTATTATAGTTTTGATAAAACATGCAGGAGCCTTTGAATATTGTGTTAAACAGTGGATGCCATAAAATGCGCCTGTAATAACTGGTTAAAGTGTGAAGTAACAGGATATCCTGCGGTTTGTGTCGTCACTATCAGCACCTGCTGTGTTCGATGATTAATGATGCTCAGCTGACAGAATATGAATATTTCCTCCGTCAGCACTAATGAAGTTCCCGCTGGACGAGGTGCTCATATGGATTCATTCGTTCAGACGCAGGTGGAGCAGGTACTGGACGTCCCTGTAACATCTCATTAAACCCTCATATGCTCAATGAAACCTTCCTTCAGGTTCCTTTTAGTTCACGCTATCCAAACTAATAGATATACAAGAGCTAATAAATCTTTAAAAGTAGTCATGTGTTCTAAAAAAAAAAAAAAGTGCATATATTTGACTATATTGCAGTAGGTATGTTAAAAGGTGAAGTAGCCTAGATTTGATTTTATATTTATACTTTATATTTTTGAGGCGATGACTGTGTTGTAAATCACCCCTATATATGATATTACAATATTGAGAAAAGTCAGAATTATGAGATATAAACTCACAATATTGAGAAAAGTCAGAATTATGAGATATAAACTGACAATATTGAGAAAAGTCCGAATTATGAGATATAAACTCACAATATTGAGAAAAGTCAGAATTATGAGATATAAACTCACAATATTGAGAAAAGTCAGAATTATGAGATATAAACTGACAATATTGAGAAAAGTCAGAATTATGAGATATAAACTGACAATATTGAGAAAAGTCAGAATTATGAGATATAAACTCACAATATTGAGAAAAGTCAGAATTATGAGATATAAACTCGCAATATTGAGAAAAGTCAGAATTATGAGATATAAACTCGCAATATTGAGAAAAGTCAGAATTATGAGATATAAACTCGCAATATTGAGAAAAGTCAGAATTATGAGATATAAACTCGCAATATTGAGAAAAGTCAGAATTATGAGATATAAACTCGCAATATTGAGAAAAGTCAGAATTATGAGATATAAACTCACAATATTGAGAAAAGTCAGAATTATGAGATATAAACTCACAATATTGAGAAAAGTCAGAATTATGAGATATAAACTCGCAATATTGAGAAAAGTCAGAATTATGAGATATAAACTCACAATATTGAGAAAAGTCAGAATTATGAGATATAAACTCGCAATATTGAGAAAAGTCAGAATTATGAGATATAAACTCACAATATTGAGAAAAGTCAGAATTATGATATAAACTCACAATATTGAGAAAAGTCAGAATTATGAGATATAAACTCACAATATTGAGAAAAGTCAGAATTATGAGATATAAACTCGCAATATTGAGAAAAGTCAGAATTATGAGATATAAACTCACAATATTGAGAAAAGTCAGAATTATGAGATATAAACTCGCAATATTGAGAAAAGTCAGAATTATGAGATATAAACTCGCAATATTGAGAAAAGTCAGAATTATGAGATATAAACTCACAATATTGAGAAAAGTCAGAATTATGAGATATAAACTCACAATATTGAGAAAAGTCAGAATTATGAGATATAAACTCGCAATATTGAGAAAAGTCAGAATTATGAGATATAAACTCACAATATTGAGAAAAGTCAGAATTATGAGATATAAACTCGCAATATTGAGAAAAGTCAGAATTATGAGATATAAACTCACAATATTGAGAAAAGTCAGAATTATGATATAAACTCACAATATTGAGAAAAGTCAGAATTATGAGATATAAACTCACAATATTGAGAAAAGTCAGAATTATGAGATATAAACTCGCAATATTGAGAAAAGTCAGAATTATGAGATATAAACTCACAATATTGAGAAAAGTCAGAATTATGAGATATAAACTCGCAATATTGAGAAAAGTCAGAATTATGAGATATAAACTCGCAATATTGAGAAAAGTCAGAATTATGAGATATAAACTCACAATATTGAGAAAAGTCAGAATTATGAGATATAAACTCACAATATTGAGAAAAGTCAGAATTATGAGATATAAACTCACAATATTGAGAAAAGTCAGAATTATGAGATATAAACTGACAATATTGAGAAAAGTCAGAATTATGAGATATAAACTGACAATATTGAGAAAAGTCAAAATTATGAGAAATAAACTCACAATATTGAGAAAAGTCAGAATTATGAGATATAAACTCACAATATTGAGAAAAGTCAAAATTATGAGAAATAAACTCACAATATTGAGAAAAGTCAGAATTATGAGATATAAACTCACAATATTGAGAAAAGTCAGAATTATGAGATATAAACTGACAATATTGAGAAAAGTCAGAATTATGAGATATAAACTGACAATATTGAGAAAAGTCAGAATTATGAGATATAAACTGACAATATTGAGAAAAGTCAGAATTATGAGATATAAACTGACAATATTGAGAAAAGTCAAAATTATGAGAAATAAACTCACAATATTGAGAAAAGTCAAAATTATGAGAAATAAACTCACAATATTGAGAAAAGTCAGAATTATGAGATATAAACTCGCAATATTGAGAAAAGTCAAAATTATGAGAAATAAACTCACAATATTGAGAAAAGTGAGAATTATGAGATATAAACTGACAATATTGAGAAAAGTCAGAATTATGAGATATAAACTGACAATATTGAGAAAAGTCAGAATTATGAGATATAAACTGACAATATTGAGAAAAGTCAGAATTATGAGATATAAACTGACAATATTGAGAAAAGTCAGAATTATGAGATATAAACTGACAATATTGAGAAAAGTCAGAATTATGAGATATAAACTCACAATATTGAGAAAAGTCAGAATTATGAGATATAAACTGACAATATTGAGAAAAGTCCGAATTATGAGATATAAACTGACAATATTGAGAAAAGTCAGAATTATGAGATATAAACTCACAATATTGAGAAAAGTCAGAATTATGAGATATAAACTGACAATATTGAGAAAAGTCAGAATTATGAGAAATAAACTCACAATATTGAGAAAAGTCAAAATTATGAGAAATAAACTCACAATATTGAGAAAAGTCAGAATTATGAGATATAAACTCACATACTAAATTCACAATTGCAAGAAAAAAAAATAGTATTGCAAGTTTAAATCTCCCAATTCTGACTTTATAACTTGCAATTATGAGTTTAAATCTCACAATTCTGAGAAAAAGAAGTCAGAATTGTGAAACACAAACTCACACCAGGAAGATGTGAGAAGAAGCCGCTTTTACTTATCAGCTCTAAACCTCAGCACATCCTTCAGCGCCGAGCAGACCCTCCATCCCACACACCGCGCCCACATCCATCAGAACGCTGTGATTCACACAGCAGAGCAGATCAGCAGGGCTTCCCTGTCTGTTCAAACACAGGCCGATAACACGGGTGTTTTCTTTATAGAGAACGAAAACGCAGGGTCTGTTTCACCCGCAAATATGAAAAGCCGCCTTCTTTTTTTTTGGAAGACCATCATGTAATTTTTCACAACCAGACAAATTCTCATTCAGGAAACAGCATGTATTAAATACAGTCAAGATCGTCAATTTGCCATCGGAGTCATCTTACCATTGAGACACTTAAAACAAGAACAGCGATGTGGGATTTATTTGTACAGCACATTTCACAACACACATGTGACCCTGGACCGCAAATCCAGTCATAAGGACCAACCGTTTGAAAATCTGAAAGCTGAATGATGTACGGTTTGTTAGACGATTGGCCGAGATGCGACTATTTGAGAATCTGAGGGTGCAAAAAAATCGAAACATTGAGTAAATCGCCTTTAAAGTCGTCCAAATGAAGTCCTTACCAATGCATATCCACTTTTTGACATATTTACAGTAGGAAATTTACAAAATGTCTTCATGGAACACTTAACAGCCTAATGATTTTTGGCATAAAAGAAAAACCGAACACTTTGACCCTTTCGATGTATCGTTGACTGTGGCTACAAATAAACCTGTGAGACTTACGACGTCTTTTGTGCTCCAGGATCACATTTCTCGTTTAAAAGCAGCATGTTTTCACATTATTATTTAGAGTAATTGTTTCAGACTGTGTCCAAGTAATGTCCATGACAGTAGTTTGTTACATCATGCATTCATTTAGGCAGAAACATTGAGCTCATTAAAGCAGTTTTAACCAATCGAGATCGTAATAATTACAATGTGTGGAAAATGCGGCAGTGATTCAGTTTGTAAATGCCGTTTCACATTGACGTCATGTTTAAAGTATCCATGAAATGAAAATGAGCCTCTAAATGAATGTTATTTGTCTTACTGTGATTCATCTAAGCATGTGTTTATTTTAAATAATCGAAATCGTTACTTTTCTTCTTCTTCTTCTGTCGCTTTCGAGTCTATGGCGGTAAAAAGTTATGAAATTTGGCACACTGATAGAGGACAGTCTGAAATGTTAGCGTAGCAAATTTGGAGTCTCTAACTCAAACCCTCTAGCGCCACCAACAGTTCAAAGATTCACTCGTGTTTATGCTCGTAACATTTGACGTGTAAGTCCTAGAAACAAAAGTCTTTTCCCGTCTGATTCCACGGCTCATGCGCATTTGAACGCAACGAATTTTCCAAAAACAAACGTTCTTTTTCGAACTCCTACAGCGTTTGTCCAATTTGCATGAAATTTGGTTCGTAGCATCTACTCACACTCCAGGGATAAAGTTTTAAGAGAAATTTCATCGGCCAATCCGTTCTCGTATAGCACGCCAACGAATTTGACGACGAGCTCGCAAAAATGGATTCGATGGCGTATCTTCTCAATGATTTGATGCATTGACACCAAACTTAGTATGTGTCATTACAGGCATGACTTGGAGTACGTGCAGAGTATCATCACAGCGCCACCTACTGGTGCTGAGTTCGGAAAAATGGCTATTTTTTATTATAACTTTTGAATACCTTGTCTTAAAATCATTGAGAATGGTCAGTAACCCTAACCCTACAGCATGTATTTTGTAATCTGTAGTGAAATACATTTTAAAAGTAACCCACCCAGCCCTGGGTATGTATAATTTAATCTCATTTAGTGAAAAATTTGCTTTCCAACTTCTATGTTTAGACAGTTTAAAGTGCAAATGCAAAATGGTCTTTTTCCAGTCCACAAAATCTGTTTCCTCTGCACGTGTACATGACGTCAAAGAGTTCCGCGCATTAACTTCACTGGGCGGAAGCGCCGGGCAAATCCTGCTTAAATGTGTTTTATTGGCCTCTATTAGAGTGACATCATCTGTGGTCAGTTTGAGATCTCTGAGAGCTCAGCGTGAGAACCAGCAACGCAGACATTTATGAGCGCCGTCAGTCCAGTCGTTCTAAGAACGTTTTTCCAACGTTCCCATGTTCTGCAGGTATGGAAAAGTTATTTCTCTCAAAATCTGTAGAAGTGAATTGTGTTATCTTTATCGTTAACTGGGATTCTGCTCGAGATCATTTCAAGTATAAGACCGATTATTGCTGAAGTGGATGAAGTGATTCGGTCTGAATTTCTGACGCGCCTCTAGTCATCTTAGCAACAGAACCCTCATCAGCATCTTCCCTCCTCTTCATCACCATTATCATCTCCTTTATTAGCTGAATCAAACACACTATCGACAAAGTGTGTTAATTGTCCGATTCCTTGTTAAACCAACGAATAGGACAGGGGTGGCCAACGTCGGTCCTGGAGAGCCACAATCCTGCAGAGTTTAGCTCCAACCCTGATAAAAACTCACCTTCCTGTCGCTTTCTAGTAACCCTTAAGACCTTGATTAGCTTGTTCAGGTGTGTTTGATTAGGGTTGGAGCTAAACTCTGCAAGGATTGTGGCTTTCCAGGACCGACGTTGGCCACCCCTGGAATAGGACAATTAAGTAATTATGCAAACATCTCGGTAAAATTAAGTGCGATACATTTCCAAAACTAGTAAACAAACACACACTCATAATAACATTCATTGTCATTTCCAGGGGAATGCTCTGAGCACACACACACACACACACACAGAAATACACACATTTCACAAACTCTCTCTCTCTCTCTCTCTCTCTCTCTCTCTCTCACACACACACACACACACACTCTCTCTCTCACACACACATAGGCAAACACATTCATACATTCATGCATTCATACGCGCACACACACACACACACACACACACTTCACAAATTCTCTCTCACACACATTCATACATTCATGCATTCATACGCGCACACGCACACACACTTCACAAATTCTCTCTCACACACACACACTCTCTCTCACACACATATGCACACATACACACACACACACTCTCTCTCACACACACACACACACACACACACTCTCTCTCTCACACACATAGGCACACACACACACACACACACTCTCTCTCACACACATAGGCACACACATTTCACAAACTCTCTCACACACATTCATACATTCATGCATTCATACACGCACACACACACACACTTCACAAATTCTCTCTCACACACACACACTCTCTCTCACACACATATGCACACATACACACACACACTCTCTCTCACACACACACACACACACACACTCTCTCTCTCACACACATAGGCACACACACACACACACACTCTCTCTCACACACATTCATACATTCATACACGCACACACACACACACTTCACAAATTCTCTCTCACACACACACACTCTCTCTCACACACATATGCACACATACACACTCTCTCTCACACACACACACACACACACACTCTCTCTCTCACACACATAGGCACACACACACACACACTCTCTCTCACACACATAGGCACACACATTTCACAAACTCTCTCACACACATTCATACATTCATACATTCATACGCGCACACGCACACACACTTCACAAATTCTCTCTCACACACACACTCTCTCTCACACATATGCACACATACACACACACACACTCTCTCTCACACACATATGCGCACACACACACACACACACACACTCTCTCTCACACACACATATGCACACACATTTCACAAACTCTCTCACACACATTCATACATTCATGCATTCATACGCGCACACGCACACACTTCACAAATTCTCTCTCACACACACACACTCTCTCTCACACACATATGCACACATACACACACTCTCTCTCACACACATATGCACACATACACACACACACACTCTCTCTCACACACATATGCACACACACACACTCTCTCTCACACACATAGGCACACACATTTCACAAACTCTCTCACACACATTCATACATTCATACGCGCACACGCACACACACTTCACAAATTCTCTCTCACACACACACTCTCTCTCACACACATATGCACACATACACACACACACACTCTCTCTCACACACATATGCACACATACACACACACACACTCTCTCTCACACACATATGCACACACACACACACACACACACACACACACTCTCTCTCTCTCTCACACACATTTCACAAACTCTCTCACACACATTCATACATTCATACGGGCACACGCACACACACTTCACAAATTCTCTCTCACACACACACTCTCTCTCACACACATATGCACACATACACACACACACACTCTCTCTCACACACATATGCACACATACACACACACACACTCTCTCTCACACACATATGCACACATACACACACACACTCTCTCTCACACACATATGCACACACACACACACACACTCTCTCTCACACACATAGGCACACACATTTCACAAACTCTCTCACACACATTCATACATTCATGCATTCATACGCACACACGCACACACACACACACTTCACAAATTCTCTCTCACACACACACTCACACATTTCACAATTCTCTCTCTCACACACACACTCTCTCTCACACACATATGCACACACACACACACACACACACACACTCTCTCTCTCTCACACACAAACGCACACACATTTCACAAACTCTCTCACACACATTCATGCATTCACACGTACACAATATGTGTCGTTTCATATTTTCTGACTCAAGATTTCATTGTCACAAAGTTATTGGAAATCATTTTTAGTAGAATTTAAAGAGTTACAGAAAATACATGTGCACACACCTGTGCAATGACGATGCAGTCACGTGCACAACCAGCACAACAAACTCGTGTGATGTTTGTCATGATGACTTTCCATCTGCATGCATGTTTCTCAAAACACAGAGCACTGCCCGCCACAGTGGCCTATTATTGACGCTGCAGCGACATCTACAGGTCACTGCAGATCATTACAGGATTTCGTCGCACGCGCTTCTCAGCTGGACAGAGGGCGTTGGACAATGCCATTAAATCCCTTTAAAATAATCCTCACTTAGTTCATATTCAGTTTGAAAAAAACTAATCTCTGCACATTTTTTTTTTTTATCTTTTACAGCAGAAAAGATGCTTCAGTTTTCTAGCTGATTGCAATCAAGACCTACAATTAAATGGGAGTTTTGCAAGAGTGCATCATTTACTGCTTAATATACAATGACGCTGTGCTGTATCAACTACCCCAGGTAGACTGGATCCCACTTGGAATAAACTCATTTGAAAGTCAACATTAAGGTGATCAAAACGTCACTCTGGTACCTCGAAAGTTTTCAGTGGTGCCTTGAAGTGTCACATACTACATAACCTGAAACCCACGTTCGAACGTCCTTCTACCCGTGCCGTGCAAATTTTAAAGAGACCAGTTTCCGTGTAGCTTTCCGGCCAGGATTTGACAAACTGTGGCATTGTCAAACTCACCTCCACTGCACAGGAACCACTGGACGATGGTGGCCTCTGGAGACATCACATATCAATGTAACTCCAGCCTCTTTAAAGCGGACATCTCCTATTTCAAACTTGAGAAAGCTGTTGTGTATGCCTGTATTTTGAGATCAGAGTGCTGGTCAGCTGCTAAACGAACAAAGACCGTACCCAAGTGCACTGCTTGCACTGTGGTCCTGGAAAGGCAATCTGTCACTACATTGCTTTTTCCTTCGATGTGCTTGATCTTCAAGGATCTTGTTCTTACAGTGTGTGCAGGATATTAAAAGCCTTTATTATATACATTACTGTATATTATAATGAAAAATGCAAGAATAGAGAGGCTATGACTGACTTACAATATCATTGTAAAATTATCCTGTAAGTTAAACTTTTGAGTCAGTCTGAATTTACAGGCCTGTTGCCATGAGAACTCCAAGATGAGTTTCAAAGAAAAAACAATCCAGAATTATTAAAATATCAACTGTTATATTCAGCTAATGATGGTTAAAACAAAGGATGGATTTAGAAAGCAAGTAATAGTACTAATATAATATTCTGAATTCAGCTCAAATCGAAAATTGAATCTTAACAACCAATGGAATCATCCAGTTACATAAACTCAATGCAAGTCTGGAGAATCATGACTGTTAATGAAGTGGGAGGGATTATTGTTAATTAGTCAAAATCTGTCGAGTACAAAAAGACCAAAGGGCAGCATCTCAACAGTGTGACTAGCTGTTGAACAATGGCAGGAAGTTGGTGTGTAGGTCAGTCTCTGGCACTTTGTGTGTGGCTTTGTGCTTTCAGTAATGCAGTGCCACACTGGAATAATCGGATCCAGAATTCTCAAGGGCTGGTGTTCCAGCAAACTGATCAGTGGGGTCAACAGCCTGTTCAACAGCAAGCTAGTCCACCATTTTCTCAACAGTTTCAACAACCAGCGCAGCAACAAGCTAGTCAACAGATTCCTCCACAGTTTCCTCCTAAGCAGCCAGTGGTCCAGACGAAGCCCCTTGACAAATGTGCTGTAGCTGATTATGAGCAGATCCAATGTGGCCCACCTGGTATTAGTGGTGCTGAGTGTGACAATATCAACTGCTGCTTTGATGGACAGCAGTGTTACTACGGGAAGGCAGGTAAGGGTGTTGAGTCAATGTAAAGGTGTTGATGTTATACTTGGCCTCAGCTTTAACCTGCTGTTCCTTGTTCCAGTGACTGTCCAGTGTATAAGAGATGGTCAGTTTGTGGTAGTGGTGGCTAGAGATGTTACGCTGCCTCGACTGAGCCTGGATTCAATCCATCTCCAGGGTGGAAATGACCCTCCTTGCAGTCCTGTGGGATCTACACCTTCCTTTGCTATATACCAGTTCCCTGTCACTGCATGTGGCACGAGCGTGATGGTGAGCAGCTGCTTGTGGTTTTGTTCTGCATGGCTTAAAATGGACTGGATGCCAATATTGTTTCTGTTTGCAGGAGGAAAGTGGTTATGTGGTGTATGAAAACAGGATGATCTCCTCATATGAAGTGGGGAACGGACCGCTTGGCTCTATCACGAGGGACAGCCATTTTGAGTAGGTGTTGTGCATTAGCATATTTCTTAATCCATGACAAATGCTACAAGCTCCGTGTTTTTTGTCCAGGCTTCTCTTCCAGTGTAGGTACTCTGGTACTTCTGTGGAAGCTCTGGTTGTGGAGGTCAACACCGTTCCTCCACCTCCACCAGTAGCTGCTCCTGGACCCCTCAGGGTGGAGCTTAGATTGGCAAATGGTCAATGTGTCACCAAAGGCTGTGCAGAAGGTAAGAGTCTGTCCCAAGAAAGCCTTTCTGAAACTCCAGTTTGCAGCAGTTTCTTGTTAAACAACTGTTTTTCCTCAGGGGACGAGGCGTACACGTCCTACTACAGTGACTCTGATTATCCGGTCACAAAAGTCCTGCGGGAACCCGTGTATGTTGAGGTGCGTGTTTTGGAGAGGACCGACCCCAACATTGTCCTGATGCTGGGACGCTGCTGGGCGACATCAACCCCCAGTCCACTCGGTCTACCCCAGTGGGACCTTCTGGTTGATGGGTGAGTAAGCCAGTCTTTATCATCTAGTGTGCTGTAAGCCAGTCTTTATCATCTAGTGTGCTGTAAGCCAGTCTTTATCATCTAGTGTGCTGTAAGCCATTTCTGACTGCCTCGGTGCCTTTCAGATGCCCTTACCAGGATGACCGTTACCGGACCACACTGGTTCCGGTGACTGGATCGTCTGGTCTTCAGTTCCCAACCCACTACAAGCGCTTTATTGTGAAGATGTTCACATTTGTAGATCCAGCATCACTGACTCCTCTGCATGAAACTGTAAGCTCCACCGCCTTACCTGACCTCTTGATATTAGTACTTTTATGGTAAGTTCAATGGTTTAACCTTTTCTCCCCCACCCCTGTTAGATCTTCATCCACTGTAGTACAGCAGTGTGCCATCCCTCTTCTGGCTCCTGTGAGCAAAGCTGTGCTAGGAAAAGTGAGTGACTCCTGCAGCTTGACTTCAGGAACTGTGAATTTTGGTGTTTAAATGCCCCTCATGTTCTGACATTTCTCTTACAGGAAGAGACACTCGTGCCAAGACCATCTCTAGTGTGCAAACTGTGGCTTCTAGTGGACAAATTAACATGGTCATATAAGATTAGTGGTTAATAAACTTCTTGTAACAACATTGCGGTCTTTTTGGTGTTTCTGGTTTGGATTCAGTCTTATGAGTGTTCTCACTACTTGTCTATCACAGGGCTACACTACTACACCAGATTTCCATTTTTGCTTTGGCGAAGTTGTGCATTCTTACTCGAGCTTGACTTCAGCTAAACTGACCAGAAGCTTGGTTCATGTAATTTGAACTCTGCCATGTTAAACTGGGCCCCTGTTTGTTCCCTATGGGATCAAATGAAGTGTTCTGAACTTTGTTTTTGGGGTTTTACTTGTGACTTGTTGGAAAAACATAACTGTACACTGACTCAAGCATGCTTAAGTCTCTCTAGTCAACATTCACTTTCCTTTTTTCTGATGCATTTCAGAGCTTTTAAATCCTGCAAGTACAGCATTGTATCTGGAATAAAATCTGTCTCTACATGCATTAATTGTTAAGTTGTGACCAGATGTTTTTTTTTTTTTTTTTTTTAAAGGCTTATTCTAGTAACGTTTATTGAATGGTACTAGCGGTTTACATCTGGTACTAAGATGCCATTTTCAGTCCAGTCAAAACGGGCTGTACTAAGGGGTCTACACAACCTTTTCAACCTTGTTTTGGCTGTTCATTTACAACTCTTTTGGGGGGTGGGGACCTGAGAACATTAATTAGTGGTATAATTCTCAAAGTTGCACTGAGTAAACCACCAAATGTGAATCTGGAAAAACTGACATGCACATGAGTGTTGCATGTCTAGTCTAGAGGTGTCACAATCGTACCCGTATCTGTTTATCTGTGGTAATCATGTCTGTTTATCAGTTTATTCTGTTCCCCAGTCCTGTCTTTGTCACATGTTCCTTGTTTTCATTTAGTTCTGTCATTTGTCACATGTTCTTTGTGTTGGTATTCGGTTTAGTCATGTGATCTTTGTTTTGCTTTACCATGTGCTTGTCGTCTTATTAGTTCATCGTCACCACCTGTGTCTCGTCATTTAGTTATGTCAATCACCTGTTCCCATCCAATTATCCTCTTGTGCCAGTCTGTATAAATTCCCTCTGTGTCAGTCCTGTCCTTGTTCTTTGTTAACGGAACATGCATGTTATTGTCTGTGTATTCCTATCTCCTGTTAAATATTAAAACAAATTATCCTGAAGAGAACTCCTGGTTCCAGATCCTTCCGAACCACGGTGTGACAATAGTTGTGTTTGGCACAAGTGCTCTGTAAAAGATTGCATATGTGTGCCAGCATGTAGTCTTTCCTAAAACAGTGACATTCCTGGCTACTGAGCTGGCAGCATAATACAGCATGGCAGTCGTTTTCACAGATCTGTGTGATCTGGGATATTTTTGGTAACATTGTCGTCTGTACAAAGAAAATTACGTTTTTTGGTACATCGTTGTTGGGTAAACTTAAACGAAATACAGGTGTAAATGGGAATGTCTCCTATTTGTGATCCGACTGATCAAAATGCATCTTCCTACCAGGTAAAAACAGGACTTGAGAGCACTGCATATGTGGCTATGTAAGAACAGCCCTTTACAAGTTCTTTTTCTATATAAAATATTGGGTTATACTGAAGAATATTGATCGTGCAGGATATTAAAAGCCTTTATTATATGAATTACTCTATTTTGTTATATACATTTTAAGAGTAGAGCAGCTATGGTTGAGAAAGGCTTACAATATCATTACATTGTGCTGCTTGTTAAACTCTTGAGTCAGTCTGGATATACGGGCATGTTGCCATGAGAACTCCAAGATGTTTCAAAGAAAAAACAATCCAGAATTGCCAAAACATCAACTACTATATTCACCCAAAGATGGATACAATTAAAGCTGAATTTGGAATGGCAGAAATAGTACTGATATACTATTCTGAATTCAGCTCAATATGTGCTTTTATGTGTGTTCAGTAAGGGTGGAAAATCAAGGAAAAATGAATCTTGAGAACCAATGGAATCGTTCAGTTGCTTAAAATTCCACCCATGCAAGTCTGGAGAATCATGACTGTTAATGAAGTGGGAGGGATTATCGTTAATTAGCCAAAATCTGTAGAGAATAAAAAGACCAAAGGGCAGCATCTCAACAGTGTGACTAGCTGTTGAACAATGGCAGGAAGTTGGTGTGTGGTTCAGTTGCTGGCACTTTGTTTGTGGCTTTGTGCTTTCAGTAATGCAGTGCCACACTGGAGTAATCGGATCCAGAATTCTCAAGGGCTGGTGTTCCAGCAAACTGATCAGTGGGGTCAACAGCCTGTTCAACAGCAAGCTAGTCCACCATTTTCTCAACAGTTTCAACAACCAGCGCAGCAACAAGCTAATCAACAGGTTCCTCCACAGTCTCAACAAGCTAGTCAACAGATTCCTCCACAGTTTCCTCCTAAGCAGCCAGTGGTCCAGACGGAGCCCCTTGACAAATGTGCTGTAGCTGATTATGAGCAGATCCAATGTGGACCACCTGGTATTAGTGGTGCTGAGTGTGACCATATCAACTGCTGCTTTGATGGACAGCAGTGTTACTACGGGAAGGCAGGTAAGGGTGTTGAGTCAATGTAAAGGTGTTGATGTTATACTTGGCCTCAGCTTTAACCTGCTGTTCCTTGTTCCAGTGACTGTCCAGTGTATAAGAGATGGTCAGTTTGTGGTAGTGGTGGCTAGAGATGTTACGCTGCCTCGACTGAGCCTGGATTCAATCCATCTCCAGGGTGGAAATGACCCTCCTTGCAGTCCTGTGGGATCTACACCTTCCTTTGCTATATACCAGTTCCCTGTCACTGCATGTGGCACGAGCGTGATGGTGAGCAGCTGCTTGTGGTTTTGTTCTGCATGGCTTAAAATGGACTGGATTCCAATATTGTTTCTGTTTGCAGGAGGAAAGTGGTTATGTGGTGTATGAAAACAGGATGATCTCCTCATATGAAGTGGGGAACGGACCACTTGGCTCCATCACGAGGGACAGCCATTTTGAGTAGGTGTTGTGTGCTTTAGCGTATTTCTTAATCCATGACAAATGCTACAAGCTCCGTGTTTTTTGTCCAGGCTTCTCTTCCAGTGTAGGTACTCTGGTACTTCTGTGGAAGCTCTGGTTGTGGAGGTCAACGCCGTTCCTCCACCTCCACCAGTAGCTGCTCCTGGACCCCTCAGGGTGGAGCTTAGATTGGCAAATGGTCAATGTGTCACCAAAGGCTGTGCAGAAGGTAAGAGTCTGTCCCAAGAAAGCCTTTCTGAAACTCCAGTTTGCAGCAGTTTCTTGTTAAACAACTGTTTTTCCTCAGGGGACGAGGCGTACACGTCCTACTACAGTGACTCTGATTATCCGGTCACAAAAGTCCTGCGGGAACCCGTGTATGTTGAGGTGCGTGTTTTGGAGAGGACCGACCCCAACATTGTCCTGATGCTGGGACGCTGCTGGGCGACATCAACCCCCAGTCCACTCGGTCTACCCCAGTGGGACCTTCTGGTTGATGGGTGAGTAAGCCAGTCTTTATCATCTAGTGTGCTGTAAGCCATTTCTGACTGCCCCTGTGCCTTTCAGATGCCCTTACCAGGATGATCGTTACCGGACCACACTGGTTCCGGTGACTGGATCGTCTGGTCTTCAGTTCCCAACCCACTACAAGCGCTTTATTGTGAAGATGTTCACATTTGTAGATCCAGCATCACTGACTCCTCTGCAGGAAACTGTAAGCTCCACTGCCTTACCTGACCTCTTGATATTAGTACTTTTATGGTAAGTTCAATGGTTTAACCTTTTCTCCCCCACCCCTGTTAGATCTTCATCCACTGTAGTACAGCAGTGTGCCATCCCTCTTCTGGCTCCTGTGAGCAAAGCTGTGCTAGGAAAAGTGAGTGACTCCTGCAGCTTGACTTCAGGAACTGTGAATTTTGGTGTTTAAATGCCCCTCATGTTCTGACATTTCTCTTACAGGAAGAGACACTCGTGCCAAGACCATCTCTAGTGTGCAAACTGTGGCTTCTAGTGGACAAGTTAACATGGTCATAGAAGATTAGTGGTTAATAAACTTCTTGAAACAACATTGCTGTCTTTTTGGTGTTTCTGGTTTGGATTCAGTCTTATGAGTGTTCTCACTACTTGTCTATCACAGGGCTACACTACTACACCAGATTTCCATTTTTGCTTTAGCGAAGTTGTGCATTCTTACTTGAGCTTGACTTCAGCTAAACTGACCAGAAGCTTGGTTCATGTAATTTGAACTCTGCCATGTTAAACTGGGCCCCTGTTTGTTCCCTATGGGGTCAAATGAAGTGTTCTGAACTTTGTTTTTGGGGTTTTACTTGTGACTTATTGGAAAAACATAACTGTACACTGACTCAAGCATGCTTAAGTCTCTCTAGTCAACATTCACTTTCCTTTTTCTGACGCATTTCAGAGCTTTTAAGTCCTGCAAGTACAGCATTGTATCTGGAATAAAATCTGTCTCTACATGATTAATTGCGACCAGACTTTTTTTTTTTTTTTTTTTTTTTAGGCTTCTAGTAACGTTTATTGAAAGGTACTAGCGGTTTACATCTGGTACTAAGATGCCATTTTCAGTCCAGTCAAAACAGGCTGTACTAAGGGGTGGTCTACACAACCTTTTCAACTTTGTTTTGACTGTTCATTTACAACTTTTTTGTGGGGTGGGGACCTGAGAACATTAATTAGTGGTATAATTCTCAAAGTTGCACTGAGTAAACCACCAAATGTGAATCTGGAAAAACTGACATGCACATGAGTGTTGCATGTCTAATCTATAGGTGTGTGTTTGGCACAAGTGCTCTGTAAAAGATTGCATATGTGTGCCAGCATGTAGTCTTTCCTAAAAAAGTGATATTCCTGGCTACTGAGCTGGCAGCATAATACAGCATGGCAGTCGTTTTCACAGATCTGTGTGATCTGGGATATTTTTAGTAACATTGTCGTCTGTACAAAGAAAATTGTTTTTTGGTACATCGTTGTTGAGTAAACGTACACGAAATACAGGTGTAAATGGGAATGTCTCCTATTTGTGATCCGATCGATCAAAATGCATTTTGCTACCAGGTAAAACAGGGCTTGAGAGCACTGCATATGTGGTTATGTAAGAACAGCCCTTTACAAGTTTTTTTTCTACATAAAATATTGGGTTATACTGAAGAATCTTGATCGTGCAGGATATTAAAAGCCTTTATTATATGAATTACTCTATTTTATCATATACATTTTAAGATTAGAGCAGCTATGGTTGAGAAAGGCTTACAATATCATTACATTGTGCTGCTTGTTAAACTCTTGAGTCAGTCTGGATATACGGGCATGTTGCCATGAGAACTCCAAGATGTTTCAAAGAAAAAACAATCCAGAATTGCCAAAACATCAACTAGTATATTCACCCAAAGATGGATACAATTAAAGCTGAATTTGGAATGGCAGAAGTAGTACTGATATACTATTCTGAATTCAGCTCAATATGTGCTTTTCAATCAGGATGGAAAAACAAGGAAAATTGAATTTTAACAACCAATGGAATCACCCAGTTACATACACTCAATGCAAGTCTGGATAATCATGACTGTTAATGAAGTGGGAGGGATTATTGTTAATTAGCCAAAATCTGTAGAGAATAAAAAGACCAAAGGGCAGCATCTCAACAGTGTGACTAGCTGTTGAACAATGGCAGGAAGTTGGTGTGTTGTTCAGTCTCTGGCACTTTGTGTGTGGCTTTGTGCTTTCAGTAATGCAGTGCCACACTGGAGTAATCAGATCCAGAATTTTCAAGCACTGGTGTTTCAGCAAACTGATCAGCGGGGTCAACAGCCTGTTCAACAGCAAGCTAGTCCACCATTTTCTCAACAGTTTCAACAACCAGCGCAGCAACAAGCTAGTCAACAGGTTCCTCCACAGTCTCAACAGACTAGTCAACAGATTCCTCCACAGTTTCCTCCTAAGCAGCCAGTGGTCCAGACGAAGCCTCTTGACAAATGTGCTGTAGCTGATTATGAGCAGATCCAATGTGGCCCACCTGGTATTAGTGGTGCTGAGTGTGACCATATCAACTGCTGCTTTGATGGACAGCAGTGTTACTACGGGAAGGCAGGTAAGGGTGTTGAGTCAATGTAAAGGTGTTGATGTTATACTTGGCCTCAGCTTTAACCTGCTGTTCCTTGTTCCAGTGACTGTCCAGTGTATAAGAGATGGTCAGTTTGTGGTAGTGGTGGCTAGAGATGTTACTCTGCCTCGACTGAGCCTGGATTCAATCCATCTCCAGGGTGGAAATGACCCTCCTTGCAGTCCTGTGGGATCTACACCTTCCTTTGCTATATACCAGTTCCCTGTCACTGCATGTGGCACGAGTGTGATGGTGAGCAGCTGCTTGTGGTTCTGTATGGTTTACAACGGACAGGATACCAACAGTGTTCCTGTTTGCAGGAGGACAATGGATATGTTGTGTATGAAAACAGGATGATCTCCTCATATGAAGTGGGGAACGGACCGCTTGGCTCCATCACGAGGGACAGCCATTTTGAGTAGGTGTTGTGCTTCAGCATATTTCTTAATCCATGAGAAATGCTACAAGCTCAGTGTTTGTTGTCCAGGCTTCTCTTCCAGTGTAGGTACTCTGGTACTTCTGTGGAAGCTCTGCTTGTGGAGGTCAACACCGTTCCTCCACCTCCACCAGTAGCTGCTCCTGGACCCCTCAGGGTGGAGCTTAGATTGGCAAATGGTCAATGTGTCACCAAAGGCTGTGCAGAAGGTAAAAGTCTGTCCCAAGAAAGCCTTTCTGAAACTCCAGATTGCAGCAGTTTCTGGTTAAACAAATGTTTTTCCTCAGGGGATGAGGCGTACACGTCCTACTACAGTGACTCTGATTATCCGGTCACAAAAGTCCTGCGGGAGCCTGTGTATGTTGAGGTGCGTGTTTTGGAGAGGACCGACCCCAACATTGTCCTGATGCTGGGACGCTGCTGGGCGACATCAACCCCCAGTCCACTCGGTCTACCCCAGTGGGACCTTTTGGTTGATGGGTGAGTAAGCCAGTCTTTATCATCTAGTGTGCTGTAAGCCATTTCTGACTGCCTCTGTGCCTTTCAGATGCCCTTACCAGGATGACCGTTACCGGACCACACTGGTTCCTGTCACTGGATCATCTGGTCTTCAGTTCCCAACCCACTACAAGCGCTTTATTTTGAAGATGTTCACATTTGTAGATCCAGCATCACTGACTCCTCTGCAGGAAACCGTAAGCTCCACCGCCTTACCTGACCTCTTAATATTAGTACTTTTATAGTAAGTTCTATGGTTTAACCTTTTCTCCCCCACCCCGGTTAGATCTTCATCCACTGTAGTACAGCAGTGTGCCATCCCTCTTCTGGCTCCTGTGAGCAAAGCTGTGCTAGGAAAAGTGAGTGCTTGCTGTGACTTGACCACAGGAACCGTAAGAATTTGGTCTCTAAATGCCCCTCATGCTTCTACCATTTTCTTTTATAGGAAGAGACACGCATGTCAAGACCATCTCTAGCGGGCAAACTGTTTCTAGTGGAGAAGTTAACCTGGTCTTGTCATTTTAGTTGCTTTAATAAATTACATTAAACCATATTGGGTCTCTTTGCTTTTTTTTTCCCCCCCATGACTTCTCAGTTTTAAAAGGTCACACTAAACCAGAGTTTTGGTTTTTGCTTAAGCAAGGTATTTTGACTGAGGTACTTGACCTGAACGAGCCAAGCTTCTGCCCAAGCCATTTAACTACTTGTCAAGCTCCAGTGGTTGACCTGGGCCCACATTTTTCATGTTCCACATGGTATCAAAGTAAGGGTTTAACTTGTCTGTTTGGGTCTTTACACTTCAATTTGGACTAAAATAACTTCACACATACTTCAACATAAGTCAAAGGTCACTTGTTTGCAATTTTCAAGAGGGTTTTTTTTATAGTCATGAGAGTACAGCATCATCAGGAACAAAGTCTGTCTCAATTTGCACCATTTGTCTTGTGATGGTGCTTTTATCCATGCTACTACTCCCAGTAATGTAGACAGTGCTGAAATACCTTAACTGGTGTATCCCCTGAGGCTGTTTACATCTGAGATGTCTTTTGATTGGCTCACAAGTGGCCTATGCTAAATTCAAGTGTATACTGGGTCTAAAATGGGTTGAGCTGCTCCACTTAACCATTTCCAGAGAAAATCACTCATTTAACTGGGTTATTTTTTTTATAGTGTAAACTCTCACGTGATTGAGTGCATTTGAACAGCCGCAAGACCGCCAACTGTTGTGTGTGAACATTATGAAATGCAAGATGGACCTTAGTTTAAGTCATGCTTGTGTAAATGGTCAGACTGGGGATCAATGATTTTGTATTTACCAATATTCACACAATGCTGTTTGAAGTGATGTGAATCATCAGCAGACTGAACCTCCTGAGTTCCTTGGAGGATATTTTTTTGTTGGGGGTTGGATGACCCCTCCTTGGAAACTGTTAGAACCATCAGCTGATCCAGCTCCCATTGAGCTGGTTTAAGTTTCTCCACAGTGACTCCTTCCAGGATGTGCTCGTTGCATCAGAAAAAGAATGGCGTCTACGCTAATTTTAGTCTCTCTGCTTATCCTGAGGTTTACCATTTAATGTGATTGGCTGGATCCGGACCGTGTCCGGGTCGGATGGGGAACCCGCGTCTGTTCGCGGCAGCAGCGTGGCCCTGGCGTGTGGGCAGAGACTGTGTGAACTAGCTCATCCCTTGTGAGGGCCTTACCGACACATCAGCCAGTGGCACAGATCGCCAGAAAACCATCCCATACCGGCGTGATGTGAAAGATCTTAAACTAGATGGAACTGGATAAAATATTTTGACTGTTGCGATCCCAGATCAGACTTATAACCTGTAACTCTGCCTGAATCAATCAAGCAAGTGTTCACTGTTGGCCAGAGGACAACTGGCCCCCTGACTAAGCCTGATTTCTCCCAAGGTTTTTTTTCCTTTTTGTCGGAGTTTTGGTTCCTTGCCGCTTTCGCCTTTGGCTTGCTTGGTTGGGGACACTTGCTTGATATTCAGCAGTGTCTTTGATACGCCTGCATTGGCGCCGTTGTATGTGAACTGAGCTGAGCTGGACGATTACATCACTGTTTTCTCCAGTGCTGATATACAGAAATTATCTAGACTAATAACTATTGATCTTTCAATAGTGTGGAATGAATCAATACAAATATATAGAATAAGCTGGACAATGACACCATTTTCTTTGGGAAAAAATTATTTGCTAATTATTACTGTAAAGCTGCTTTGCCACAATTTGCATTGTAAAAAGCTCTATATAAGTAAAGGTGACTTGACTTGACTTGACTTGACTTAACAGATTATCGTACAGGGGCCACAGAGAATTCTGATGAGCATCATGATGAATTAATACAAACTTCTCTGCAGAGGATTCTTTGGGCATCCAAGCCGATGCCAGTCAATGGGAGGTAGGAACAGGTTTGGAAGCATTGACCCTGTCTAAGAGGGCAGAGCATTAAAAAGATAGACTCCAGGGCTTTGTGCTGTCTAGAATGAAATCTCCCGGGACAAGCAGAGTCTGACCGTGTACTAACTCTGCCAAAGAATTTGTAGATCCTACTTGGGGAGCTATACGCAGGACCCAGGGTAGCCGCTCAATCCATCTGTCATCCGTCAGACTGGCCCTCAGTGCAGTTTTGAGAGAGTAATGAAAGTGTTCGCAGAGGCCATTGTCCCGTGGATGGACTGCTGAAGTATGGTGAAGCTGCATTCCCAGAGTTCGAACCACCTCAGTGCACAAATCAGAAGTAAATTGAGGGCTGCAGTATGAAGATATGACTGATGCTGTTCCGAAATGTCAATTGTCATTGAAGGCCCATGCTACATCCGCTGTTGTAAGGGGTGGCAGTGGACACACCAAGTCGACGTTAACATGATCAAAACGTCACTCTGGTACCTCGAAAGTTTTCAGTGGTGCCTTGAAGTGTCACATACTACATAACCTGAAACCCACGTTCGAACGTCCTTCTACCCGTGCTGTGCAAATTTTAAAGAGACCAGTTTCCGTGTAGCTTTCCGCCCAGGGTTTGACAAACTGTGGCATTGTCAAACTCACCTCCACTGCACAGGAACCACTGGACGATGGTGGCCTCTGGAGACATCACATATCAATGTAACTCCAGCCTCTTTAAAGCGGACATCTCCTATTTCAAACTTGAGAAAGCTGTTGTGTATGCCTGTATTTTGAGATCAGAGTGCTGGTCAGCTGCTAAACGAACAAAGACCGTACCCAAGTGCACTGCTTGCACTGTGGTCCTGGAAAGGCAATCTGTCACTACATTGCTTTTTCCTTCGATGTGCTTGATCTTCGAGGATCTTGTTCTTACAGTGTGTGCAGGATATTAAAAGCCTTTATTATATACATTACTGTATATTATAATGATAAATGCAAGAATAGAGAAGCTATGACTGACTTACAATATCATTGTAAAATTATCCTGTAATTTAAACTTTTGAGTCAGTCTGAATTTACAGGCCTGTTGCCATGAGAACTCCAAGATGAGTTTCAAAGAAAAAACAATCCAGAATTATCAAAATATCCACTGTTATATTCAGCTAATGATGGTTAAAACAAAGGATGGATTTAGAAAGCAAGTAATAGTACTAATATACTATTCTGAATTCAGCTCAATATGTGCTTTTATGTGTGTTCAGTAAGGGTGGAAAATCAAGGAAAAATGAATCTTGAGAACCAATGGAATCGTTCAGTTGCTTAAAATTCCACCCATGCAAGTCTGGAGAATCATGACTGTTAATGAAGTGGGAGGGATTATCGTTAATTAGCCAAAATCTGTAGAGAATAAAAAGACCAAAGGGCAGCATCTCAACAGTGTGACTAGCTGTTGAACAATGGCAGGAAGTTGGTGTGTGGGTCAGTTGCTGGCACTTTGTGTGTGGCTTTGTGCTTTCAGTAATGCAGTGCCACACTGGAATAATCGGATCCAGAATTCTCAAGGGCTGGTGTTCCAGCAAACTGATCAGTGGGGTCAACAGCCTGTTCAACAGCAAGCTAGTCCACCATTTTCTCAACAGTTTCAACAACCAGCGCAGCAACAAGCTAGTCAACAGATTCCTCCACAGTTTCCGCCTAAGCAGCCAGTGGTCCAGACGGAGCCCCTTGACAAATGTGCTGTAGCTGATTATGAGCAGATCCAATGTGGCCCACCTGGTATTAGTGGTGCTGAGTGTGACAATATCAACTGCTGCTTTGATGGACAGCAGTGTTACTACGGGAAGGCAGGTAAGGGTGTTGAGTCAATGTAAAGGTGTTGATGTTATACTTGGCCTCAGCTTTAACCTGCTTTTCCTTGTTCCAGTGACCGTCCAGTGTATAAGAGATGGTCAGTTTGTGGTAGTGGTGGCTAGAGATGTTACTCTGCCTCGACTGAGCCTGGATTCAATCCATCTCCAGGGTGGAAATGACCCTCCTTGCAGTCCTGTGGGATCTACACCTTCCTTTGCTATATACCAGTTCCCTGTCACTGCATGTGGCACGAGCGTGATGGTGAGCAGCTGCTTGTGGTTTTGTTCTGCATGGCTTAAAATGGACTGGATTCCAATATTGTTTCTGTTTGCAGGAGGAAAGTGGTTATGTGGTGTATGAAAACAGGATGATCTCCTCATATGAAGTGGGGAACGGACCGCTTGGCTCCATCACGAGGGACAGCCATTTTGAGTAGGTGTTGTGCATTAGCATATTTCTTAATCCATGACAAATGCTACAAGCTCCGTGTTTTTTGTCCAGGCTTCTCTTCCAGTGTAGGTACTCTGGTACTTCTGTGGAAGCTCTGGTTGTGGAGGTGAACACCGTTCCTCCACCTCCACCAGTAGCTGCTCCTGGTCCCCTCAGGGTGGAGCTTAGATTGGCAAATGGTCAATGTGTCACCAAAGGCTGTGCAGAAGGTAAGAGTCTGTCCCAAGAGAGCCTTTCTGAAACTCCAGATTGCAGCAGTTTTTTGTTAAACAACTGTTTTTCCTCAGGGGACGAGGCGTACACGTCCTACTACAGTGACTCTGATTATCCGGTCACAAAAGTCCTGCGGGAACCCGTGTATGTTGAGGTGCGTGTTTTGGAGAGGACCGACCCCAACATTGTCCTGATGCTGGGACGCTGCTGGGCGACATCAACCCCCAGTCCACTCGGTCTACCCCAGTGGGACCTTCTGGTTGATGGGTGAGTAAGCCAGTCTTTATCATCTAGTGTGCTGTAAGCCATTTCTGACTGCCTCTGTGCCTTTCAGATGCCCTTACCAGGATGATCGTTACCGGACCACACTGGTTCCGGTGACTGGATCATCTGGTCTTCAGTTCCCAACCCACTACAAGCGCTTTATTGTGAAGATGTTCACATTTGTAGATCCAGCATCACTGACTCCTCTGCAGGAAACTGTAAGCTCCACTGCCTTACCTGACCTCTTGATATTAGTACTTTTATGGTAAGTTCAATGGTTTAACCTTTTCTCCCCCACCCCTGTTAGATCTTCATCCACTGTAGTACAGCAGTGTGCCATCCCTCTTCTGGCTCCTGTGAGCAAAGCTGTGCTAGGAAAAGTGAGTGACTCCTGCAGCTTGACTTCAGGAACTGTGAATTTTGGTGTTTAAATGCCCCTCATGTTCTGACATTTCTCTTACAGGAAGAGACACTCGTGCCAAGACCATCTCTAGTGTGCAAACTGTGGCTTCTAGTGGACAAGTTAACATGGTCATATAAGATTAGTGGTTAATAAACTTCTTGAAACAACATTGCGGTCTTATGAGTGTTCTCACTACTTGTCTATCACAGGGCTACACTACTACACCAGATTTCCATTTTTGCTTTGGCGAAGTTGTGCATTCTTACTCGAGCTTGACTTCAGCTAAACTGCCCAGAAGCTTGGTTCATGTAATTTGAACTCTGCCATGTTAAACTGGGCCCCTGTTTGTTCCCTATGGGATCAAATGAAGTGTTCTGAACTTTGTTTTTGGGGTTTTACTTGTGACTTGTTGGAAAAACATAACTGTACACTGACTCAAGCATGCTTAAGTCTCTCTAGTCAACATTCACTTTCCTTTTTTCTGATGCATTTCAGAGCTTTTAAGTCCTGCAAGTACAGCATTGTATCTGGAATAAAATCTGTCTCTACATGCATTAATTGTTAAGTTGTGACCAGATTTTTTTTTTTTTTTTTTTTTTTTTTTTAAGGCTTATTCTAGTAACGTTTATTGAATGGTACTAGCGGTTTACATCTGGTACTAAGATGCCATTTTCAGTCCAGTCAAAACGGGCTGTACTAAGGGGTGGTCTACACAACCTTTTCAACCTTGTTTTGGCTGTTCATTTACAACTCTTTTGGGGGGTGCGGACCTGAGAACATTAATTAGTGGTATAATTCTCAAAGTTGCACTGAGTAAACAACCAAATGTGAATCTGGAAAAACTGACATGCACATGAGTGTTGCATGTCTAGTCTAGAGGTGTCACAATCGTACCCGTGTCTTTTTATCTGTGGTAATCATGTCTGTTTGTTCATCAGTTTATTCTATTCCCCAGTCCTGTCTTTGTCACATGTTCCTTGTTTTCATTTAGTTCTGTCATTTGTCACATGTTCTTTGTGTTGGTATTCGGTTTAGTCATGTGATCTTTGTTTTGCTTTACCATGTGCTTGTTGTCTTATTAGTTCATTGTCACCACCTGTGTCTCGTCATTTAATTATGTCAATCACCTGTTCCCATCCAATTATCCTCTTGTGCCAGTCTGTATAAATTCCCTCTGTGTCAGTCCTGTCCTTGTTCTTTGTTAACGGAACATGCATGTTATTGTCTGTGTATTCCTATCTCCTGTTAAATATTAAAACAAATTATCCTGAAGAGAACTCCTGGTTCCAGATCCTTCCGAACCACGGTGTGACAATAGTTGTGTTTGGCACAAGTGCTCTGTAAAAGATTGCATATGTGTGCTAGCATGTAGTCTTTCCTAAAAAAGTGATATTCCTCGCTACTGAGCTGGCAGCATAATACAGCATGGCAGTTGTTTTCACAGATCTGTGTGATCTGGGATCTTTTTGGTAACATTGTCGTCTGTACAAAGAAAATTGTTTTTTGGTACATCGTTGAGTAAACTTACACGAAATACAGGTGTAAATGGGAATGTCTCCTATTTGTGATCCGATCGATCAAAATGCATCTTCCTACCAGGTAAAAACAGGACTTGAGAGCACTGCATATGTGGCTATGTAAGAACAGCCCTTTACAAGTTCTTTTTCTATATAAAATATTGGGTTATACTGAAGAATATTGATCGTGCAGGATATTAAAAGCCTTTATTATATGAATTACTCTATTTTGTTATATACATTTTAAGAGTAGAGCAGCTATGGTTGAGAAAGGCTTACAATATCATTACATTGTGCTGCTTGTTAAACTCTTGAGTCAGTCTGGATATACGGGCATGTTGCCATGAGAACTCCAAGATGTTTCAAAGAAAAAACAATCCAGAATTGCCAAAACATCAACTACTATATTCACCCAAAGATGGATACAATTAAAGCTGAATTTGGAATGGCAGAAATAGTACTGATATACTATTCTGAATTCAGCTCAATATGTGCTTTTATGTGTGTTCAGTAAGGGTGGAAAATCAAGGAAAAATGAATCTTGAGAACCAATGGAATCGTTCAGTTGCTTAAAATTCCACCCATGCAAGTCTGGAGAATCATGACTGTTAATGAAGTGGGAGGGATTATCGTTAATTAGCCAAAATCTGTAGAGAATAAAAAGACCAAAGGGCAGCATCTCAACAGTGTGACTAGCTGTTGAACAATGGCAGGAAGTTGGTGTGTGGTTCAGTTGCTGGCACTTTGTTTGTGGCTTTGTGCTTTCAGTAATGCAGTGCCACACTGGAGTAATCGGATCCAGAATTCTCAAGGGCTGGTGTTCCAGCAAACTGATCAGTGGGGTCAACAGCCTGTTCAACAGCAAGCTAGTCCACCATTTTCTCAACAGTTTCAACAACCAGCGCAGCAACAAGCTAGTCAACAGATTCCTCCACAGTTTCCGCCTAAGCAGCCAGTGGTCCAGACGGAGCCCCTTGACAAATGTGCTGTAGCTGATTATGAGCAGATCCAATGTGGCCCACCTGGTATCAGTGGTGCTGAGTGTGACAATATCAACTGCTGCTTTGATGGACAGCAGTGTTACTACGGGAAGGCAGGTAAGGGTGTTGAGTCAATGTAAAGGTGTTGATGTTATACTTGGCCTCAGCTTTAACCTGCTTTTCCTTGTTCCAGTGACCGTCCAGTGTATAAGAGATGGTCAGTTTGTGGTAGTGGTGGCTAGAGATGTTACTCTGCCTCGACTGAGCCTGGATTCAATCCATCTCCAGGGTGGAAATGACCCTCCTTGCAGTCCTGTGGGATCTACACCTTCCTTTGCTATATACCAGTTCCCTGTCACTGCATGTGGCACGAGTGTGATGGTGAGCAGCTGCTTGTGGTTTTGTTCTGCATGGCTTAAAATGGACTGGATTCCAATATTGTTTCTGTTTGCAGGAGGAAAGTGGTTATGTGGTGTATGAAAACAGTATGATCTCCTCATATGAAGTGGGGAACGGACCGCTTGGCTCCATCACGAGGGACAGCCATTTTGAGTAGGTGTTATGTGCTTTAGCGTATTTCTTAATCCATGACAAATGCTACAAGCTCCGTGTTTTTTGTCCAGGCTTCTCTTCCAGTGTAGGTACTCGGGTACTTCTGTGGAAGCTCTGGTTGTGGAGGTGAACACCGTTCCTCCACCTCCACCAGTAGCTGCTCCTGGACCCCTCAGGGTGGAGCTTAGGTTGGCAAATGGTCAATGTGTCACCAAAGGCTGTGCAGAAGGTAAGAGTCTGTCCCAAGAGAGCCTTTCTGAAACTCCAGTTTGTAGCAGTTTCTTGTTAAACAACTGTTTTTCCTCAGGGGACGAGGCGTACACGTCCTACTACAGTGACTCTGATTATCCGGTCACAAAAGTCCTGCGGGAACCCGTGTATGTTGAGGTGCGTGTTTTGGAGAGGACCGACCCCAACATTGTCCTGATGCTGGGACGCTGCTGGGCGACATCAACCCCCAGTCCACTCGGTCTACCCCAGTGGGACCTTCTGGTTGATGGGTGAGTAAGCCAGTCTTTATCATCTAGTGTGCTGTAAGCCATTTCTGACTGCCTCTGTGCCTTTCAGATGCCCTTACCAGGATGATCGTTACCGGACCACACTGGTTCCGGTGACTGGATCGTCTGGTCTTCAGTTCCCAACCCACTACAAGCGCTTTATTGTGAAGATGTTCACATTTGTAGATCCAGCATCACTGACTCCTCTGCATGAAACTGTAAGCTCCACCGCCTTACCTGACCTCTTGATATTAGTACTTTTATGGTAAGTTCAATGGTTTAACCTTTTCTCCCCCACCCCTGTTAGATCTTCATCCACTGTAGTACAGCAGTGTGCCATCCCTCTTCTGGCTCCTGTGAGCAAAGCTGTGCTAGGAAAAGTGAGTGACTCCTGCAGCTTGACTTCAGGAACTGTGAATTTTGGTGTTTAAATGCCCCTCATGTTCTGACAATTCTCTTACAGGAAGAGACACTCGTGCCAAGACCATCTCTAGTGTGCAAACTGTGGCTTCTAGTGGACAAATTAGCATGGTCATATAAGATTAGTGGTTAATAAACTTCTTGAAACAACATTGCTGTCTTTTTGGTGTTTCTGGTTTGGATTCAGTCTTATGAGTGTTCTCACTACTTGTCTATCACAGGGCTACACTACTACACCAGATTTCCATTTTTGCTTTGGCGAAGTTGTGCATTCTTACTCGAGCTTGACTTCAGCTGAACTGCCCAGAAGCTCGGTTCATCTAATTTGAACTCCGCCATGTTAAACTGGGCCCCTGTTTGTTCCCTATGGGATCAAATGAAACGTTCTGAACTTTGTTTTTGGGGTTTTACTTGTGACTTGTTGGAAAAACATAACTGTACACTGACTCAAGCATGCTTAAGTCTCTCTAGTCAACATTCACTCCTCTTTTCTGATGCATTTCAGAGCTTTTAAGTCCTGCAAGTACAGCATTGTATCTGGAATAAAATCTGTCTCTACATGCATTAATTGCTAAATTGTGACCAGATGTTTTTTTTTTTTTTTTTAAGGCTTATTCTAGTAACGTTTATTGAATGGTACTAGCGGTTTACATCTGGTACTAAGATGCCACTTTCAGTCCAGTCAAAACAGTCTGTACTAAGGGGTGGTCTACACAACCTTTTCAACCTTGTTTTGGCTGTTCATTAACAACTTTTGTTTGTGGGGTGGGGACCTGAGAACATTAATTAGTGGTATAATTCTCAAAGTTGCACTGAGTAAACAACCAAATGTGAATCTGGAAAAACTGACATGCACATGAGTGTTGCATGTCTAGTCTATAGGTGTGTGTTTGGCACAAGTGCTCTGTAAAAGATTGCATATGTGTGCCAGCATGTAGTCTTTCCTAAAAAAGTGATATTCCTGGCTACTGAGCTGGCAGCATAATACAGCGCTGCAGTCGTTTTCACAGATCTGTGTGATCTGGGATCTTTTTGGTAACATTGTCGTCTGTACAAAGAAAATTGTTTTTTGGTACATCGTTGTTGAGTAAACTTACACGAAATACAGGTGTAAATGGGACTGTCTCCTATTTGTGATCCGACTGATCAAAATGCATCTTCCTACCAGGTAAAACAGGGCTTGAGAGCACTGCATATGTGGCTATGTAAGAACAGCCCTTTATAAGTTCTTTTTCTACATAAAATATTGGGTTATACTGAAGAATATTGATCGTGCAGGATATTAAAATCCTTTATTATATGAATTACTCTATTTTATCATATACATTTTAAGAGTAGAGCAACTATGGTTGAGAAAGGCTTACAATATCATTACATTGTGCTGCTTGTTAAACTCTTGAGTCAGTCTGGATATACGGGCATGTTGCAGTGTTAATTTTGACAGCAAATTCTGATTTAGTCTTAGTCTTAGTTTTTTTGAATAACACACCATTTAGTTTTAGTCATCTGAAAACTTTTAGTCTTAGTCTAGTTTTGGTCGACTAAATATCATAAGAGTTTTAGTCTTAGTCTAGTCTTAAGTCTTTTAGTCTTAGTCTAGTTTTAGTTGACTAAATATAAGAGTTTTAGTCTTAGTCTAGTCTTAAGTCTTTTAGTCTTAGTCGACTAAATATCATAAGAGTCTTAGTCTTAGATGTCAATTCTTCGTTTTCGTCCTAGCTCTGACATTTCTGTTGTTCATGAGACATTTCCCTCGGACCGGGTGCACTGCAAAACGTTATTATGTTAACGAGCAAAGTCAACTGAAATCAGCCAGGGCTGCGTTTCCCAAAAGCATCGTAAGCCTAAGTTGATCGTAAAAACGATCGTACGACTGATCTTAATATTATGGTCTGTTTCCCAAAAGCATCGCAGCTTAAGTAGCACTTGAACATCTTCGTAGAACTACGAGTGCTCTGGAGTAATCGTACATCCCCAAATGCATCGTAAGAAGACAGATTTATGAGGACACCTGCAGGACAACCGGCAGATTACACTTTTATAGATTTAACACACTGCAACGTGAGTGATATAATAATGTTTTGATTGTACTTTATATTGCTCGTTTTTTGTTCACATGAAATTATAAATGAAATAATTAAAAAGGGAAGAAAAAGAAATACACATCTAAATTAAATGAATGAACAAAAAAAATCATAAAAGAAGTAATGTGGGAAATATGCTTCAAAGACTGGGCAAAATAGGGATGAATTAAAAAAAATATGTCAATGACTTGCTAACGTGCACGAAAACTAATCCAAAAAAGATGACAATTCTTAGGTTAAATGTTCACAATACGATTCCATACAAGGTTATATTTCAGCACTTCGCGAATGGACTTCGACTTTTGAGTAGCACTTAGAGCGCGTTCTCGCGTGTTCATGTTAAGTGCTTTTTTGGGAAACGCTCGTGTAATTGCTGCGAGCATTCGTAACCTTGCACGTAGAAAGCACTCTTAAGAGCTAAGATCGTTATCGGGAAACTCGGCTCAGAGCTGTGTAACTAAGACTGTGCAAACTAAATATAATGTGACGTTAAATAGCCTAACTGTTGTGCAACCGTCCTCGGAACAGTGCAAAGTTCTGCAAACTAATTTTCTCCTCCTGTGTAACTGCTGGTGCTGTGTTTGTTGCCCGCACCTTTTTGAAATGGCTCTTCTGCTTGCTTCTGCAGAGATGAATCTACCCTCAAAGATTCGCTCTGATTGGATCTCTTCTCCATTCGTCCCGCCCTAATATTTTCGTCTCGTTTTTATTCGTTGACTTAAGTGTCAGTTATATTTCGTCACATTTTTCGTCATCATATCTGACTTTTTATTTAGTTTTTATTTAGTTTTCGTCCGTGAAAAAGGTTCGTTGACGAATATTTTTCATCATAGTCTTCGTCAACGAAATTAACACTGCCATGTTGCCATGAGAACTTCAAGATGTTTCAAAGAAAAAACAATCCAGAATTGCCAAAACATCAACTAGTATATTCACCCAAAGATGGATACAATTAAAGCTGAATTTGGAATGGCAGAAGTAGTACTGATATACTATTCTGAATTCAGCTCAAAATGTGCTTTTCAATCAGGATGGAAAAACAAGGAAAATTGAATCTTAACAACCAATGGAATCACCCAGTTACATACACTCAATGCAAGTCTGGATAATCATGACTGTTAATGAAGTGGGAGGGATTATCGTTAATTAGCCAAAATCTGTAGAGAATAAAAAGACCAAAGGGCAGCATCTCAACAGTGTGACTAGCTGTTGAACAATGGCAGGAAATTGGTGTGTAGTTCAGTCTCTGGCACTTTGTGTGTGGCTTTGTGCTTTCAGTAATGCAGTGCCACACTGGAGTAATCGGATCCAGAATTCTCAAGGGCTGGTGTTCCAGCAAACTGATCAGTGGGGTCAACAGCCTGTTCAACAGCAAGCTAGTCCACCATTTTCTCAACAGTTTCAACAACCAGCGCAGCAACAAGCTAATCAACAGGTTCCTCCACAGTTTCCGCCTAAGCAGCCAGTGGTCCAGACGGAGCCCCTTGACAAATGTGCTGTAGCTGATTATGAGCAGATCCAATGTGGCCCACCTGGTATTAGTGATGCTGAGTGTGACCATATCAACTGCTGCTTTGATGGACAGCAGTGTTACTACGGGAAGGCAGGTAAGGGTGTTGAGTCAATGTAAAGGTGTTGATGTTATACTTGGCCTCAGCTTTAACCTGCTGTTCCTTGTTCCAGTGACTGTCCAGTGTATAAGAGATGGTCAGTTTGTGGTAGTGGTGGCTAGAGATGTTACGCTGCCTCGACTGAGCCTGGATTCAATCCATCTCGAGGGTGGAAATGACCCTCCTTGCAGTCCTGTGGGATCTACACCTTCCTTTGCTATATACCAGTTCCCTGTCACTGCATGTGGCACGAGTGTGATGGTGAGCAGCTGCTTGTGGTTTTGTTCTGCATGGTTTAAAATGGACTGGATGCCAATATTGTTTCTGTTTGCAGGAGGAAAGTGGTTATGTGGTGTATGAAAACAGGATGATCTCCTCATATGAAGTGGGGAACGGACCGCTTGGCTCCATCACGAGGGACAGCCATTTTGAGTAGGTGTTATGTGCTTTAGCGTATTTCTTAATCCATGACAAATGCTACAAGCTCCGTGTTTTTTGTCCAGGCTTCTCTTCCAGTGTAGGTACTCGGGTACTTCTGTGGAAGCTCTGGTTGTGGAGGTCAACGCCGTTCCTCCACCTCCACCAGTAGCTGCTCCTGGACCCCTCAGGGTGGAGCTTAGGTTGGCAAATGGTCAATGTGTCACCAAAGGCTGTGCAGAAGGTAAGAGTCTGTCCCAAGAGAGCCTTTCTGAAACTCCAGTTTGCAGCAGTTTCTTGTTAAACAACTGTTTTTCCTCAGGGGACGAGGCGTACACGTCCTACTACAGTGACTCTGATTATCCGGTCACAAAAGTCCTGCGGGAACCCGTGTATGTTGAGGTGCGTGTTCTGGAGAGGACCGACCCCAACATTGTCCTGATGCTGGGACGTTGCTGGGCGACATCAATCCCCAGTCCACTCGGTCTACCCCAGTGGGACCTTCTGGTTGATGGGTGAGTAAGCCAGTCTTTATCATCTAGTGTGCTGTAAGCCATTTCTGACTGCCTCGGTGCCTTTCAGATGCCCTTACCAGGATGACCGTTACCGGACCACACTGGTTCCTGTCACTGGATCATCTGGGCTTCAGTTCCCAACCCACTACAAGCGCTTTATTGTGAAGATGTTCACATTTGTAGATCCAGCATCACTGACTCCTCTGCATGAAACTGTAAGCTCCACCGCCTTACCTGACCTCTTGATATTAGTACTTTTATGGTAAGTTCAATGGTTTAACCTTTTCTCCCCCACCCCTGTTAGATCTTCATCCACTGTAGTACAGCAGTGTGCCATCCCTCTTCTGGCTCCTGTGAGCAAAGCTGTGCTAGGAAAAGTGAGTGACTCCTGCAGCTTGACTTCAGGAACTGTGAATTTTGGTGTTTAAATGCCCCTCATGTTCTGACATTTCTCTTACAGGAAGAGACACTCGTGCCAAGACCATCTCTAGTGTGCAAACTGTGGCTTCTAGTGGACAAGTTAACATGGTCATAGACGATTAGTGGTTAATAAACTTCTTGAAACAACATTGCTGTCTTTTTGGTGTTTCTGGTTTGGATTCAGTCTTATGAGTGTTCTCACTACTTGTCTATCACAGGGCTACACTACTACACCAGATTTCCATTTTTGCTTTAGCGAAGTTGTGCATTCTTACTCAAGCTTGACTTCAGCTAAACTGACCAGAAGCTTGGTTCATCTAATTTGAACTCTGCCATGTTAAACTGGGCCCCTGTTTGTTCCCTATGGGATCAAATGAAGTGTTCTGAACTTTGTTTTTGGGGTTTTACTTGTGACTTATTGGAAAAACATAACTGTACACTGACTCAAGCATGCTTAAGTCTCTCTAGTCAACATTCACTTTCCTATTTCAGAGCTTTTAAGTCCTGCAAGTACAGCATTGTATCTGGAATAAAATCTGTCTCTACATGATTAATTGCGAAGTTGTGACCAGACTTTTTTTTTTTTTTTTTTTTTTTTTTAAGGCTTATTTAAGTAACGTTTATTGAAAGGTACTAGCGGTTTACATCTGGTACTAAGATGCCATTTTCAGTCCAGTCAAAACAGGCTGTACTAAGGGGTGGTCTACACAACCTTTTCAACTTTGTTTTGACTGTTCATTTACAACTTTTTTGTGGGGTGGGGACCTGAGAACATTAATTAGTGGTATAATTCTCAAAGTTGCACTGAGTAAACCACCAAATGTGAATCTGGAAAAACTGACATGCACATGAGTGTTGCATGTCTAATCTATAGGTGCGTGTTTGGCACAAGTGCTCTGTAAAAGATTGCATATGTGTGCTAGCATGTAGTCTTTCCTAAAAAAGTGATATTCCTGGCTACTGAGCTGGCAGCATAATACAGCGCTGCAGTTTTCACAGATCTGTGTGATCTGGGATATTTTTAGTAACATTGTCGTCTGTACAAAGAAAACTGTTTTTTGGTACATCGTTGTTGAGTAAACGTACACGAAATACAGGTGTAAATGGGAATGTCTCCTATTTGTGATCCGATCGATCAAAATGCATCTTGCTACCAGGTAAAACAGGGCTTGAGAGCACTGCATATGTGGCTATGTAAGAACAGCCCTTTACAAGTTCTTTTTCTACATAAAATATTGGGCTATACTGAAGAATCTTGATCGTGCAGGATATTAAAAGCCTTTATTATATGAATTACTCTATTTTATCATATACATTTTAAGATTAGAGCAGCTATGGTTGAGAAAGGCTTACAATATCATTACATTGTGCTGCTTGTTAAACTCTTGAGTCAGTCTGGATATACGGGCATGTTGCCATGAGAACTCCAAGATGTTTCAAAGAAAAAACAATCCAGAATTGCCAAAACATCAACTAGTATATTCACCCAAAGATGGATACAATTAAAGCTGAATTTGGAATGGCAGAAGTAGTACTGATATACTATTCTGAATTCAGCTCAATATGTGCTTTTCAATCAGGATGGAAAAACAAGGAAAATTGAATTTTAACAACCAATGGAATCACCCAGTTACATACACTCAATGCAAGTCTGGATAATCATGACTGTTAATGAAGTGGGAGGGATTCTTGTTAATTAGCCAAAATCTGTAGAGAATAAAAAGACCAAAGGGCAGCATCTCAACAGTGTGACTAGCTGTTGAACAATGGCAGGAAGTTGGTGTGTTGTTCAGTCTCTGGCACTTTGTGTGTGGCTTTGTGCTTTCAGTAATGCAGTGCCACACTGGAGTAATCAGATCCAGAATTTTCAAGTGCTGGCGTTTCAGCAAACTGATCAGCGGGGTCAACAGCCTGTTCAACAGCAAGCTAGTCCACCATTTTCTCAACAGTTTTCAACAACCAGCACAGCAACAAGCTAGTCAACAGATTCCTCCACAATTTCCGCCTAAGCAGCCAGTGGTCCAGACGAAGCCTCTTGACAAATGTGCTGTAGCTGATTATGAGCAGATCCAATGTGGCCCACCTGGTATTAGTGATGCTGAGTGTGACCATATCAACTGCTGCTTTGATGGACAGCAGTGTTACTACGGGAAGGCAGGTAAGGGTGTTGAGTCAATGTAAAGGTGTTGATGTTATACTTGGCCTCAGCTTTAACCTGCTGTTCCTTGTTCCAGTGACTGTCCAGTGTATAAGAGATGGTCAGTTTGTGGTAGTGGTGGCTAGAGATGTTTCTCTGCCTCGACTGAGCCTGGATTCAATCCATCTCCAGGGTGGAAATGACCCTCCTTGCAGTCCTGTGGGATCTACACCTTCCTTTGCTATATACCAGTTCCCTGTCACTGCATGTGGCACGAGTGTGATGGTGAGCAGCTGCTTGTGGTTCTGTATGGTTTACAACGGACAGGATACCAACAGTGTTCCTGTTTGCAGGAGGACAATGGATATGTTGTGTATGAAAACAGGATGATCTCCTCATATGAAGTGGGGAATGGACCGCTTGGCTCCATCATGAGGGACAGCCATTTTGAGTAGGTGTTGTGTGCTTCAGCATATTTCTTAATCCATGACAAATGCTACAAGCTCAGTGTTTGTTGTCCAGGCTTCTCTTCCAGTGTAGGTACTCTGGTACTTCTGTGGAAGCTCTGGTTGTGGAGGTCAACACCGTTCCTCCACCTCCACCAGTAGCTGCTCCTGGACCCCTCAGGGTGGAGCTTAGATTGGCAAATGGTCAATGTGTCACCAAAGGCTGTGCAGAAGGTAAGAGTCTGTCCCAAGAAAGCCTTTCTGAAACTCCAGATTGCAGCAGTTTCTGGTTAAACAAATGTTTTTCCTCAGGGGATGAGGCGTACACGTCCTACTACAGTGACTCTGATTATCCGGTCACAAAAGTCCTGCGGGAGCCTGTGTATGTTGAGGTGCGTGTTTTGGAGAGGACCGACCCCAACATTGTCCTGATGCTGGGACGCTGCTGGGCGACATCAACCCCCAGTCCACTCGGTCTACCGCAGTGGGACCTTCTGGTTGATGGGTGAGTAAGCCAGTCTTTATCATCTAGTGTGCTGTAAGCCATTTCTGACTGCCTCTGTGCCTTTCAGATGCCCTTACCAGGATGACCGTTACCGGACCACACTGGTTCCTGTCACTGGATCATCTGGTCTTCAGTTCCCAACCCACTACAAGCGCTTTATTGTGAAGATGTTCACATTTGTGGATCCAGCATCACTGACTCCTCTGCAGGAAACCGTAAGCTCCACCGCCTTACCTGACCTCTTAATATTAGTACTTTTATAGTAAGTTCTATGGTTTAACCTTTTCTCCCCCACCCCGGTTAGATCTTCATCCACTGTAGTACAGCAGTGTGCCATCCCTCTTCTGGCTCCTGTGAGCAAAGCTGTGCTAGGAAAAGTGAGTGCTTGCTGTGACTTGACCACAGGAACCGTAAGAATTTGGTCTCTAAATGCCCCTCATGCTTCTACCATTTTCTTTTATAGGAAGAGACACGCATGTCAAGACCATCTCTAGCGGGCAAACTGTTTCTAGTGGAGAAGTTAACCTGGTCTTGTCATTTTAGTTGCTTTAATAAATTATATTAAACCATATTGGGTCTCTTTGCTTTTTTTTTTTTTTTTTTTTCCCCCCATGACTTCTCAGTTTTAAAAGGTCACACTAAACCAGAGTTTTGGTTTTTGCTTAAGCAAGGTATTTTGACTGAGGTACTTGACCTGAACGAGCCAAGCTTCTGCCCAAGCCATTTAACTACTTGTCAAGCTCCAGTGGTTGACCTGGGCCCACATTTTTCATGTTCCACATGGTATCAAAGTAAGGGTTTAACTTGTCTGTTTGGGTCTTTACACTTCAATTTGGACTAAAATAACTTCACACATACTTCAACATAAGTCAAAGGTCACTTGTTTGCAATTTTCAAGAGGGTTTTTTTATAGTCATGAGAGTACAGCATCATCAGGAACAAAGTCTGTCTCAATTTGCACCATTTGTCTTGTGATGGTGCTTTTATCCATGCTACTCCCAGTAATGTAGACAGTGCTGAAATACCTTAACTGGTGTATCCCCTGAGGCTGTTTACATCTGAGATGTCTTTTGATTGGCTCACAAGTGGCCTATGCTAAATTCAAGTGTATACTGGGTCTAAAATGGGTTGAGCTGCTCCACTTAACCATTTCCAGAGAAAATCACTCATTTAACTGGGTTATTTTTTTTATAGTGTAAACTCTCACGTGATTGAGTGCATTTGAACAGCCGCAAGACCGCCAACTGTTGTGTGTGAACATTATGAAATGCAAGATGGACCTTAGTTTAAGTCATGCTTGTGTAAATGGTCAGACTGGGGATCAATGATTTTGTATTTACCAATATTCACACAATGCTGTTTGAAGTGATGTGAATCATCAGCAGACTGAACCTCCTGAGTTCCTTGGAGGATATTTTTTTGTTGGGGGTTGGATGACCCCTCCTTGGAAACTGTTAGAACCATCAGCTGATCCAGCTCCCATTGAGCTGGTTTAAGTTTCTCCACAGTGACTCCTTCCAGGATGTGCTCGTTGCATCAGAAAAAGAATGGCGTCTACGCTAATTTTAGTCTCTCTGCTTATCCTGAGGTTTACCATTTAATGTGATTGGCTGGATCCGGACCGTGTCCGGGTCGGATGGGGAACCCGCGTCTGTTCGCGGCAGCAGCGTGGCCCTGGCGTGTGGGCAGAGACTGTGTGAACTAGCTCATCCCTTGTGAGGGCCTTACCGACACATCAGCCAGTGGCACAGATCGCCAGAAAACCATCCCATACCGGCGTGATGTGAAAGATCTTAAACTAGATGGAACTGGATAAAATATTTTGACTGTTGCGATCCCAGATCAGACTTATAACCTGTAACTCTGCCTGAATCAATCAAGCAAGTGTTCACTGTTGGCCAGAGGACAACTGGCCCCCTGACTAAGCCTGATTTCTCCCAAGGTTTTTTTTCCTTTTTGTCGGAGTTTTGGTTCCTTGCCGCTTTCGCCTTTGGCTTGCTTGGTTGGGGACACTTGCTTGATATTCAGCAGTGTCTTTGATACGCCTGCATTGGCGCCGTTGTATGTGAACTGAGCTGAGCTGGACGATTACATCACTGTTTTCTCCAGTGCTGATATACAGAAATTATCTAGACTAATAACTATTGATCTTTCAATAGTGTGGAATGAATCAATACAAATATATAGAATAAGCTGGACAATGACACCATTTTCTTTGGGAAAAAATTATTTGCTAATTATTACTGTAAAGCTGCTTTGCCACAATTTGCATTGTAAAAAGCTCTATATAAGTAAAGGTGACTTGACTTGACTTGACTTGACTTAACAGATTATCGTACAGGGGCCACAGAGAATTCTGATGAGCATCATGATGAATTAATACAAACTTCTCTGCAGAGGATTCTTTGGGCATCCAAGCCGATGCCAGTCAATGGGAGGTAGGAACAGGTTTGGAAGCATTGACCCTGTCTAAGAGGGCAGAGCATTAAAAAGATAGACTCCAGGGCTTTGTGCTGTCTAGAATGAAATCTCCCGGGACAAGCAGAGTCTGACCGTGTACTAACTCTGCCAAAGAATTTGTAGATCCTACTTGGGGAGCTATACGCAGGACCCAGGGTAGCCGCTCAATCCATCTGTCATCCGTCAGACTGGCCCTCAGTGCAGTTTTGAGAGAGTAATGAAAGTGTTCGCAGAGGCCATTGTCCCGTGGATGGACTGCTGAAGTATGGTGAAGCTGCACTCCCAGAGTTCGAACCACCTCAGTGCACAAATCAGAAGTAAATTGAGGGCTGCAGTATGAAGATATGACTGATGCTGTTCCGAAATGTCAATTGTCAATGAAGGCCCATGCTACATCCGCTGTTGTAAGGGGTGGCAGTGGACACACCAAGTCGACGTTAACATGATCAAAACGTCACTCTGGTACCTCGAAAGTTTTCAGTGGTGCCTTGAAGTGTCACATACTACATAACCTGAAACCCACGTTCGAACGTCCTTCTACCCGTGCTGTGCAAATTTTAAAGAGACCAGTTTCCGTGTAGCTTTCCGCCCAGGGTTTGACAAACTGTGGCATTGTCAAACTCACCTCCACTGCACAGGAACCACTGGACGATGGTGGCCTCTGGAGACATCACATATCAATGTAACTCCAGCCTCTTTAAAGCGGACATCTCCTATTTCAAACTTGAGAAAGCTGTTGTGTATGCCTGTATTTTGAGATCAGAGTGCTGGTCAGCTGCTAAACGAACAAAGACCGTACCCAAGTGCACTGCTTGCACTGTGGTCCTGGAAAGGCAATCTGTCACTACATTGC
Source organism: Opsariichthys bidens (assembly GCA_037194245.1). Taxonomy (NCBI): domain Eukaryota; kingdom Metazoa; phylum Chordata; class Actinopteri; order Cypriniformes; family Xenocyprididae; genus Opsariichthys; species Opsariichthys bidens. Next base: position 33,734,157 of record CM074282.1, read on the forward strand.
TTTTTCCTTCGATGTGCTTGATCTTCGAGGATCTTGTTCTTACAGTGTGTGCAGGATATTAAAAGCCTTTATTATATACATTACTGTATATTATAATGATAAATGCAAGAATAGAGAAGCTATGACTGACTTACAATATCATTGTAAAATTATCCTGTAATTTAAACTTTTGAGTCAGTCTGAATTTACAGGCCTGTTGCCATGAGAACTCCAAGATGAGTTTCAAAGAAAAAACAATCCAGAATTATCAAAATATCCACTGTTATATTCAGCTAATGATGGTTAAAACAAAGGATGGATTTAGAAAGCAAGTAATAGTACTAATATACTATTCTGAATTCAGCTCAATATGTGCTTTTCAGTCAGGACGGAAAAACAAGGAAAATTGAATCTTAACAACCAATGGAATCATCCAGTTACATAAACTCAATGCAAGTCTGGAGAATCATGACTGTTAATGAAGTGGGAGGGATTATCGTTAATTAGCCAAAATCTGTCGAGTACAAAAAGACCAAAGGGCAGCGTTTCAACAGTGTGACTAGCTGTTGAACAATGGCAGGAAGTTGGTGTGTTGGTCAGTCGCTTGCACTTTGTGTGTGGCTTTGTGCTTTCAGTAATGTAGCTCCACACTGGAGTGATCTGATCCAGAATCCTGAAGCGCTGGTGTTTCAGCAAACTGATCAGCGGGGTCAACAGCCTGTTCAACAGCAAGCTAGTCCACCATTTTCTCAACAGTTTCAACAACCAGCGCAGCAACAAGCTAGTCAACAGATTCCTCCACAGTTTCCTCCTAAGCAGCCAGTGGTCCAGACGGAGCCCCTTGACAAATGTGCTGTAGCTGATTATGAGCAGATCCAATGTGGCCCACCTGGTATCAGTGGTGCTGAGTGTGACCATATCAACTGCTGCTTTGATGGACAGCAGTGTTACTACGGGAAGGCAGGTAAGGGTGTTGAGTCAATGTAAAGGTATTGATGTTATACTTGGCCTCAGCTTTAACCTGCTGTTCCTTGTTCCAGTGACTGTCCAGTGTATAAGAGATGGTCAGTTTGTGGTAGTGGTGGCTAGAGACGTTACTCTGCCTCGATTGAGCCTGGATTCAATCCGTCTCCAGGGTGGAAATGACCCTCCTTGCAGTCCTGTGGGATCTACACCTTCCTTTGCTATATACCAGTTCCCTGTCACTGCATGTGGCACGAGCGTGATGGTGAGCAGCTGCTTGTGGTTTTGTTCTGCATGGTTTAAAATGGACTGGATGCCAATATTGTTTATGTTTGCAGGAGGGAAGTGGTTATGTTGTGTATGAGAACAGTATGATCTCCTCATATGAAGTGGGGAACGGACCACTTGGTTTCATCACAAGGGACAGCCATTTTGAGTAGGTGTTATGTGCTTTAGCGTATTTCTTAATCCATGACAAATGCTACAAGCTCAGTGTTTGTTGTCCAGGCTTCTCTTCCAGTGTAGGTACTCTGGTACTTCTGTGGAAGCTCTGGTTGTGGAGGTCAACGCCGTTCCTCCACCTCCACCAGTAGCTGCTCCTGGACCCCTCAGGGTGGAGCTTAGATTGGCAAATGGTCAATGTGTCACCAAAGGCTGTGCAGAAGGTAAGAGTCTGTTCCAAGAAAACCTTTCTGAAACTCCAGTTTGCAGCAGTTTCTTGTTAAACAAGTTTTTTTTTTTTCCTCAGGGGACGAGGCGTACACGTCCTACTACAGTGACTCTGATTATCCGGTCACAAAAGTCCTGCGGGAGCCTGTGTATGTTGAGGTGCGTATTTTGGAGAGGACCGACCCCAACATTGTCCTGATGCTGGGACGTTGCTGGGTGACATCAACCCCTAGTCCACTCGGTCTACCCCAGTGGGACCTTCTGGTTGATGGGTGAGTAAGCCAGTCTTTATCATCTAGTGTGCTGTAAGCCATTTCTGACTGCCTCGGTGCCTTTCAGATGCCCTTACCAGGATGACCGTTACCGGACCACATTGGTTCCTGTCACTGGATCATCTGGTCTTCAGTTTCCAACCCACTACAAGCGCTTTGTTTTGAAGATGTTCACATTTGTAGATCCAACGTCTCTGGCTCCTCTGCAGGAAATGGTATGCTCTGCAGCCTTACCAGTCCTCAATTTTTATGAGTGTTCTATCTTTTAACCCTTTCCCCCTCTGTTAGATCTTCATCCACTGTAGTACAGCAGTGTGCCATCCCTCTTCTGGCTCCTGTGAGCAAAGCTGTGCTAGGAAAAGTGAGTGACTCCTGCAGCTTGACTTCAGGAACTGTGAATTTTGGCTTTTAAATGCCCCTCATGTTCTGACATTTCTCTTACAGGAAGAGACACTCATGCCAAGACCATCTCTAGTGCGCAAACTGTGGCTTCTAGTGGACAAGTTAACGTGGTCATATAAAATTAGTGGTTAATAAACTTCTTGAAACAACATTGCTGTCTTTTTGGTATTTCTGGTTTGCATTCAGTCTTATGTGTTCTCACTACTTGTATATCACAGGGCTACACTACTACACCAGATTTCTATTTTTGCTTTGGTGAAGTTGTGCATTCTTACTTGAGCTTGACTTCAGCTAAACGGACCAGAAGCTCGGTTCATCTAATTTGAACTCTGCCATGTTAAACTGGACCCCTTTTTGTTCCCTATGGGATCAAATGAAGTGTTCTGAACTTCTGTCTTTTGGAGTTTTAATTGTGACTTGTTGGGAAAAACATAACTGTACACTGAGACTCAAGCATGCTTAAGTCTCTCTAGTCAACATTCACTTTCCTTTGTTCTGATGCATTTCAGAGCTTTTAGTCCTGCAAGTACAATGTCGTACCTGGAATAAAATTGGTCTCTACATGCATTACTTGCTAAGTTGTGCCCAGATGTCAACACTCTGCAATCCTAGTAACATTCATTAAATGGTACTAGCGGTTTCTATCTGAGGCCCTGTTTACATCTGGTACTAAGATGCCATTTTTCAGTCCAGTCAAAATGGGCTGTACTAAGGAGTGGTCTATGCAACCTTTTCAACTTTGTTTTGGCTGTTCATTTACAACTTTTTTGGGGTGGGGGCTTGAGAACATTTCTTGGTGGTATAATTCTCAAAGTTGCACTGAGTAAACTACCAAATGTGAATCTGGAAAAACTGACATGCACATGAGTGTTGCATGTATAGTCTATAGGTGTGTGTTTGGCTCAACTGCTCTGTAAAAGATTGCATATGTGTGCCAGAATGTAGTCTTTCCTAAAAAAAGTGACATTCCTGGCTACTGAGCTGAAAGCATAATACAGCGCTGCAGTTGTTTTCACAGATCTGTGTGATCTGGGATATTTTTGGTAACATTGTCGTCTGTACAAAGAAAACTACGTTTTTTGGTACATCGTTGTTGAGTAAACATACACGAAATACAGGTGTAAATGGGAATGTCTCCTATTTTGTGATCCGATCGATCAAAATGCATCTTACTACCAGGTAAAAACAGGGCTTGAGAGCACTGCATATGTGGTTATGTAAGAACAGCCCTTTACAAGTTCTTTTTCTACATAAAATATTGGGTTATACTGAAGAATCTTGATCGTGCAGGATATTAAAAGCCTTTATTATATGAAATACTCTATTTTTTTTCATATACATTTTAAGAGTAGAGCAGCTATGGTTGAGAAAGGCTTACAATATCATTACATTGTGCTGCTTGTTAAACTCATGAGTCAGTCTGGATATACGGGCATGTTGCCATGAGAACTCCAAGATGTTTCAAAGAAAAAACAATCCAGAATTGCCAAAACATCAACTAGTATATTCACCCAAAGATGGATACAATTAAAGCTGAATTTGGAATGGCAGAAATAGTACTAGTATATACTATTCTGAATTCAGCTCAATATGTGCTTTTATGTGTGTTCAGTAAGGGTGGAAAATCAAGGAAAATTGAATCTTGAGAACCAATGGAATCATTCAGTTGCTTAAAATCCCACCCATGCAAGTCTGGAGAATCATGACTGTTAATGAAGTGGGAGGGATTATCGTTAATTAGCCAAAATCTGTAGAGTACAAAAAGACCAAAGGGCAGCATCTCAACAGTGTGACTAGCTGTTGAACAATGGCAGGAAGTTGGTGTGTGGTTCAGTCTCTGGCACTTTGTGTGTGGCTTTGTGCTTTCAGTAATGCAGCTCCACACTGGAGTGATCTGATCCAGAATCCTCAAGCGCTGGTGTTTCAGCAAACTGATCAGCGGGGTCAACAGCCTGTTCAACAGCAAGCTAGTCCACCATTTTCTCAACAGTTTCAACAACCAGCGCAGCAACAAGCTAGTCAACAGATTCCTCCACAGATTCCTCCACAGTTTCCTCCTAAGCAGCCAGTGGTCCAGACGGAGCCCCTTGACAAATGTGCTGTAGCTGATTATGATTAGATCCAATGTGGCCCACCTGGTATCAGTGGTGCTGAGTGTGACCATATCAACTGCTGCTTTGATGGACAGCAGTGTTACTACGGGAAGGCAGGTAAGGGTGTTGAGTCAATGTAAAGGTGTTGATGTTATACTTGGCCTCAGCTTTAACCTGCTGTTCCTTGTTCCAGTGACTGTCCAGTGTATAAGAGATGGTCAGTTTGTGGTAGTGGTGGCTAGACATGTTACTCTGCCTCGATTGAGCCTGGATTCAATCCGTCTCCTGGCTGGAAATGACCCTCCTTGCAGTCCTGTGGGATCTACACCTTCCTTTGCTATATACCAGTTCCCTGTCACTGCATGTGGCACGAGCGTGATGGTGAGCAGCTGCTTGTGGTTTTGTTCTGCATGGTTTAAAATGGCCTGGATGCCAATATTGTTTCTGTTTGCAGGAGGGAAGTGGTTATGTGGCGTATGAGAACAGTATGATCTCCTCATATGAAGTGGGGAACGGACCACTTGGTTTCATCACGAGGGACAGCCATTTTGAGTAGGTGTTGTGCATTAGCATATTTCTTAATCCATGACAAATGCTACAAGCTCCGTGTTTTTTGTCCAGGCTTCTCTTCCAGTGTAGGTACTCTGGTACTTCTGTGGAAGCTCTGGTTGTGGAGGTCAACGCCGTTCCTCCACCTCCACCAGTAGCTGCTCCTGGACCCCTCAGGGTGGAGCTTAGATTGGCAAATGGTCAATGTGTCACCAAAGGCTGTGCAGAAGGTAAGAGTCTGTTCCAAGAGAGCCTTTCTGAAACTCCAGTTTGCAGCAGTTTCTTGTTAAACAAGCATTTTTCCTCAGGGGACGAGGCGTACACGTCCTACTACAGTGACTCTGATTATCCGGTCACAAAAGTCCTGCGGGAGCCTGTGTATGTTGAGGTGCGTGTTTTGGAGAGGACCGACCCCAACATTGTCCTGATCGGTCTACCCCAGTGGGACCTTCTGGTTGATGGGTGAGTAAGCCAGTCTTTATCATCTAGTGTGCTGTAAGCCATTTCTGACTGCCTCTGTGCCTTTCAGATGCCCTTACCAGGATGACCGTTACCGGACCACACTGGTTCCTGTCACTGGATCATCTGGTCTTCAGTTCCCAACCCACTACAAGCGCTTTATTGTGAAGATGTTCACATTTGTGGATCCAGCATCAGACTCCTCTGCAGGAAACCGTAAGCTCCACCGCCTTACCTGACCTCTTAATATTAGTACTTTTATAGTAAGTTCTATGGTTTAACCTTTTCTCCCCCACCCCTGTTAGATCTTCATCCACTGTAGTACAGCAGTGTGCCATCCCTCTTCTGGCTCCTGTGAGCAAAGCTGTGGTAGGAAAAGTGAGTGCTTGCTGTGACTTGACCTCAGGAACTGTATGAATTTGGTCTCTAAATGCCCCTCATGCTTCTACCATTTCTTTTATAGGAAGAGACACGCATGTCAAGACCATCTCTAGTGGGCAAACTGTTTCTAGTGGAGAAGTTAACCTGGTCTTGTCAGTTTAATCCTTTAATAAATTGCTTTAAACAATTTTGGTGTCTTCCAACTGAAGTAGGCTCTTTCATGACTGTTCTTGGTGTGATATAAGGTCACACTATTAAACCAGAGTTTGGTAATGGAGTTGACCTAAACGAGCCAAGCGTCGTCTCAAGTCGAGCTCCTGATTCTTCATGTCCTACAAAGTTGGTGTTCTTGTAGGGCATGTTTGTCCCAAGTCCCTCTACTGTCACTTTTTGGCTCTTTAAAAATAAAATAAAATCTCCAGTCATGCAAACACAGCAAATTTGGAATAAATTAAGCATCAATCTGCATTGTCCTTTAATTTCAAATTCTGTCTGCCTTTTTTTTTTTTTTTTTTTTTTTTTAATGGGTTCTCTACAACCTTAACTGTATCCCACTTGCTTTTGAGGCCCAGTATTAATAGGTTAATTGGTTCACAAGTGGATGACATTAAATACAAGTGGAAATGAGGTCTGACAACCTGTGGAAGTGGTCAGTTTAAACTTATTTGACTGATTAGTGTAGATGCTAGAGGTGTAATAGTACTCAGAAGCCAGCTTGAATGGTGATTGGGCATGACCTCGAGATATAGATGATAAGAGTCTCTTCAGCTTAAAACTATTTGGTGGCTTTGGCTCTAATTTTGTTGGTTTAGATGCAAATGATGTCACAATCACCAGTGCCTTTGATGGCCACCAGAAGACACTCCAACAGACCATTCCCACAAGGACTACATTTCCCATAATGCACTGTCCAGGCTAATCACCCATGATTGTGTTCACCTGTGTCTCATTAGCCTTGTTCGCTCTGTCTATTCAAGTCCTGTTTATTCAGTCATTCATTGTAGAGTCTGGTATGTGTCAGTTCCTTTGGATTTCTTTATTTTGACTTATTTTTTTGCTGTTTTGGATTGTCTTTTAATAAACTACTGCATTTGGATGCTCAACTTTTTTTTTTTTTGTCTCTGAGCAGTTCATGACACACGTTTATATAACTATTCCTGTCCTGTAGTTGTAAATCTTTGCAATTGTTTTCTGTTGGCATTGCAGAAAAACCAACGACGTCCAGTTTGTGATGCAGCATTTCCTGTGCTTATAACCGTTTTGTAAGTAGATTTATTAATTCATTTTACATTTAAAAGATTGTGTAAATGCACATACTGTAGATGTATAAATATTTCTAGTTCTGTCCTGAAATTCAACTAATGGAGGACCCCATAATTCAATACCCTGTCTCAATAAACCTTATGGTCAGAACCTTAAACATTAGTTTTTATTAATTCAAGCAAACTGTTACAGTAAACAGTTACATACGTTACACGGTATACAGTATTTTAAATCATGTTTAATCTTTGTTTCTGAATCTCTTTTTTCCATTTGGAACATAGAAACAGCGAATGCTGGAGAAATGCAGGCAAAAGTAGTAACGGCACAATACATTCAACTCATCAACATTTATACAAACCATAAGGCCTAAGAAAGAGGAACAAACGTTCAGTCTGAACACCGACAGACAGACGATGAACTGCAACTGTTAAATTTCGTCTCTTGCACATAAAGATTATATGCAGTGCGCTCACAAAGTAACGACACCAGGTCTGTTCATGTTTTGGCAAATTATTTTTTTGTTTAAAAATTGAGAAATGCAATAAATTACAATTTATAGACCCCAGAAAAAGGCCACACGGGTTAAGTTTTTTTTTTTTTTTACCTTTTTGGGAAGTTGTCATTGGATCATGGATGGATCTCATGAATGTTCAGATCATATTTAACCCCTGAAATACATTTCTAAAAAGAAAATTAAGGCCATTTTAGGAACAAACTCACACACAATGACTATATTATAGATATAGATGTATTTTAAATGTAATTTTTTAGATATTATATATTTTTAAACATTATATAATATATATAGCTCTGGAAAAAATTAAGAGACCACTGCATATTTTTTGTTATTTTGACCAGTTGTTGCATTTGGTAAATAAATGCTCTAAATTACAATGTTTTTATTTGGAATTTGGGAAAAATGTCAGTAGTTTATAGAATAAAACCCAGAAAAACTGATAATTTTGCAGTGGTCTCTTAATTTTTTCCAGAGCTGTATATATACACACGAATACATACTGTATATTTATACTTGTATATATTCGTGTGTATATATATATATATATATATATATATATTTGAATTGTGACAAAGAAGTATTTAAATATTTGTTTTGCCCAAATTCTCATTACTGTAATTATCACAATGTAAAAAACAGGTTTCATTTTCTTAAAGCAAATTTAATTTATTTTTTTCTTGATTTTGATTGGTCGTGGGGTGAAATATGACCTGAACAAGAGATTTTAGTCCTCCTTGACGCCTTAATAAAATCGTTCCTTCATTTTCTTTTCCTTTTACTTTGTTCATCACAACCTCACGATGACATGAAACGTCACACCTCTGAAATGGAAGAACGGTTTTGATGATATATAAAGTATAATAAGCATCCGTCACATTCCGATATGAAGACTTCGATTCCTGCCGTGACCAGAAGAGGCCGCTGCCGTCCGTCTCATGCTGAACAACAACCACAAAAGAACCAGTTTTGTTGATCATATTGAGAATTAAAGACAGACAAATTAGAATGAGAGAAGTATGACGGATAAAAAAACCTCCAACATTGTTATTTTCGTTCATCAATTGCACAACAAGTGGAACATGTGGATAAAAAACATTAAAGCAAAGCATTCTGGGAACATCAAACACAGCCGTCCGCAGTCCTGATGTTTCCTGAATTGAACTACGAGTGTTTATGGGAAACTCTTATTAGGAAGAAGGTTAACTGAGATTTCATGTGGTGTTGTTATGCCTCCTTCCTGATGTCTGTCCTTCTGTCTCTCATTCCATCCAGTCGACCTCATCGAACTCGGAGTCGTCCTCGGAGTCGCTGTACTCCACAGCGATGCGGCGGGACAGGATGGTGGCCACGTCGTTCCCCACGCGCTCATGTTTGGCCTCCTGTTCCCGCTGCTCCTCCACCTTCCTCAGCTGGATCCCTGAGAGACACAAAACTCCTGGTTCTCATTTAAGATCTTCTTTTTCTAGAAGTTTCAACACTGCTGCTTGTTAATGACTGATACAGCATCTACTTTTTTTAAATGATACATTTTGGATCATGCTAATTTATTAATTCCATTTATTCATCATATTAAATGTGACTAATTATATTAATGCATTACATTAATTTATTGCATTCATAATTTGTATTAATTATATACTAATTTACTCATTTCATTTATCTTATTATATTTTATATTTTTGTTAATCATATGTATTAATTACATTTATTACTCGTACAAAGATCTTTTTAAATAATTCAGTTATGCTATTTATTAGTTTGACTTTTTATTATATTCATAAATATTTTAAATTACATTTTAATTATATTAATGTACTATTTTTATTAATTATATATAATTGTTAATTTGCAAGTTTCACTTGTTTTTTGCATTCATAACTTTTATTCATTATATATTAATTTACTAATTAAATCTATTTATTGTCTATAATTTTATTAATTTATTTATTGAATTGCATTCATATTTTATATTATTATATATTTTTATACAAATTTATCAATTTAATTTATTTAATATTTTCATATTTCATTTATTTATATCGTAATTATCTTAATGCATTACTTGTATTTATTTATATTTTAATTATATATTAATTTACTAATTTAATTTATGATATCAATAATCTTAATTATACATTTTAATTGTTAATTTAAGTTGCACTTATTGCATTCAGAATTTTTATTATATTTTTAACTACACATTAATTTACAAATATCATGTATTATATTTATATAATTATATTTATATAATTTATTAATTATATTTTAATGATATTAATTTATTAATTGTATTAAAATGTATTGCATTCACATTTTTATTAATTATATTAATATAATTTATTAATGTCATTTATTCTTTAATGCATAATTGCATTTTTTATTGCACTAATAATTTTCATTACATATTTTCAATTCTATTAATTTATTAAGTAATTTATTAAGTGTCTACTGACTGAACCTGTGTAACTCCTCCTACCTTTACGGATGGCCTCCAATAGA
>CM074282.1:33751702-33871702 GCA_037194245.1 Opsariichthys bidens
CAGAGGGACAGACTGACCGTTAGTTCGGTGAATCACACTGACTTTCTATTGTGATGCAGACGTTCATGAGCCAATGACGAGAGGGAGGGAGAGAGATTTATTTGTTGAACGTCAGCATCTGTTCATCCATGTGTTCATATTTCACTCATATTCCTCTAATGAAAGATATCAGGAGAGATATGAACATTATCACACAAACACACACTCCAGCTGCCACCAAAATCTGCACTTGTGTGCAATCTGTTGCTTTATTAAGATTGAATCTGATGAAAACTATCAGGAATTGATATTTTACCACAATATTGTAGATTATTAAACAATGCATACTAGACGTATACTCATATTTCACTCCTAAAAGCAAAAGCAAAAATATTAAAATAAAATACAGATTTTTTTTGTGCATTTTTCATTGATAAAATAACAAAAAAAAAAATGCAAAAATTGAAAAATATTAAATTATTTCCAGATGTTTATTATACATAATTATAAATATTTTTGGAGTTTTTGTTTTATATTTTTATATCATGTGCCTAATGCTGCGAAACAAAATAAAAGAAGTTGCAAAGAAGTCAGTCTATATTATTACATAAAAAGTCATAATTGAGATGAAAAGTTTACGAATGAAATCATAAATATGTCATAAAAAGTAAAAATGACAGTCGAAATTGTGAGATGAAAAGTCAAAATTGACAGTTATATTAAAAATTCTGACATAAAAAGTCCAATTAATTATGAGATTAAAAGGTAAAAATTATGACAAAGTAAAAAGTGTTATAAAAAGTCGAAATAATGACAGCCAAAATTACTCAAAAAGTCATAATTATGAAATTAATGATATACAAAATCATAATTATAACCTAAAAATGTAAACAAAAAAAATAAAAATTGATCATTTCGACTTACATTATTATTAATTTGACATGCAAAGTAAAAATTATGACATAAAAAAGTCAAATTAATTACGAGATTAAAAAATCTAAATTGACAAGTCATAAATATGACAAAAAGTAAAAAATTATGTTATAAAACATGAAATTATTAAATATTCATTATACTGCATATACCGTGCATATATATTCTTTATTTATTTATTTGTTTGCTTTTTCATTTTATTTTTTTTTTCTGTTGTTTTTGAGGAGATGTTTATTATACACTGCATATATTTATGGGTGTATATATATATATATATATATATATATAAATTGCATCTATATTTGCATTGCATCTAAATTATTTTATAATTTTTTCTGTTGATTATAGGAGTGAAATATGCGCAGACATTTCCTCGTGAGACTCGAGGATTGAGGAGGTTCTGCTGAATGATCTGATCCAGGTTTGAAAGCGAATCAATTACACAGTCCTGATTCACACTACTGATATCACACACTTGATTCAGTCACAGCAGAGCAAAACACACACACACACACACACACGTGGTGTTTTCATGGTTTATGGGGACTTTCCATAGGTGTAATGGTTTTTATACTGTACAAACTGTACATTCTGCCCCCCCCCCACCCCCCACCCCTAAACCTACCCATCACACAAAATGTTCTGCTATTTTACATTTTCAAAAAAGATCATTCTGTATGATTTATAAGCTTGTTTCCTCATGGGGACCAAAAAAATGTCCCCACAATGTCAAGATTTACTAGTATTACTGTACCTGTGGAGACATTTGGTCCCCATAATGTAGGGAATACCCATACACACACACTCACTGTAGTAAAGCTCAGACAGACAGGAAACAAACAAATCTGGGTGTCTTGAGTTTCAGCTTTAGACTGAGAACGTAATGAATCAATACAGGATTTATGAAAGAAAGCAGCCGAACCCATCGCACACGCGTCGCTGAGACGTCTGTAAATGTCTTATTTTAACCATCATATATTTGTGCACATAATAATTTATGAAAAAGTCATTAATATACATGCACTTCAATAAGTCATTGATCTGGAGTCAGTTGTTCCAACAACCACATCTTTATATTGTGTGTTCTGTGTAGTTTACAGGGTCATTACAGTAAAACGAATGATTTACAGTATAATACTGTAATAGACGTCTCCGCGCCGCGTGGCGTTTCGTTCAGACAGAAGCAGCTGGCGTGTGCCGGTTCACATACCTGCACTGGAAGGTCTAAATATTTATAGACCTGATCATACATGTGGGGATCCTGCAACTACAGAACAAAACGACAAAAGAAGAACCAAGGGCACAATTTAACACACAGTAACACAGGAGAGTCGAACAAAAAGTTTGTTTAACAAAGAACCAGAATGAATGACAGTTGAGAAATATCCAGGAATGACGAATGAAAATGCAGATGCACAATATTTCACGTATGTTCGGTGTAATTAGATCACTGTACTAATTATTATATATCGTATTACTTTATACTTTCTAAATCCGTCATCAGTTCAACAAAAGTAAAGTATAAATAATATAAAATTACATAAAGTATTTAAAAGGAGATGGTTACGTTAAAATATATATATATATATATTAAATTAGACGTTACATTTTGATGTTAAATCCACTATTGTTTTATATAGAACTGTATTTAAATCAGAACTGTAACTGTAATTAAATGAGAGAAAAAAATGACTTAAAAGTAATTAAATTCCAGGAATTAATTAGTTGGTAAAGCATTAAATTCAACACTGATGACACACAGGGAACAGCATTTTTGAAAAATAATAAAAATTGATCTGAATTGATTGATATTAGAAGCAGAAAAAACATAATTTTTGGAATGTATAAATTATGATAAAAATATTTGTTTTTATAAAAATAACAAAAAGTATACACTTTTGAATATTATATATATATAAATATTTAAATATTGCAAATAAATATATATAATATATATATATATATATATAGTAAATAAACATAATTTTGCAATATAGAAAGTACATGTATAGACTGAAAAAATATACTATTATACTTATATATAATAAACTATATGAATAATTTTATGTATATTTATTTAATATATTTATAAAATATTTGAATATATATAAAATAAATGTATACATTTAAATAAATAATTGTAAAAAAACATATATATGTATATATAAAATATATATTATTTAACTTTTGATTTTTTGCCTCTTTTCTGCTTATAAATACTGTAAATAAATATAATAATAATATATATATATATATATATATATATAGTAAATAAACTTAATTTGACAAAATATAAAATAAATGTATAAATTCAAAACAAAATTATACATTTGCTTTTGAACATTTATTTTTTTGTAATTTATTGTTGTAAAAATATCAAAAAGCATACACTTTTTTGGCATATTTTCTATTGATAAATATTGTAAATAAATATATATAAAATATATATATATGTATATAATATTTTAATATATATATACATAATATTGCAATATAAAAAATAAATGTATAAATTGAAAACATGTTAGACTATTTTTTTGGATGTTTTCTATTTATAAATAAATAAATAAATAAATATATATATATAAATGTTGAAAAAAATAGACAGTATACAAAGTCTTTTTGCTTCTTTTGTCCTTCATTTCTTTTGAGACATTGCCTAGTCAAACACATATCACAAAAACAACAGCTGACATCAGTTTCGTGAATGTTGTATGTCGGTGCGTCCTGAGCTCAGAGCGAGTGTGTGAGCGTCAGTCACGCGGCTCTAACGCTTTAAACAGCCGCTCATGCCGTGAAATCATCCTGCTGTCATAGACACATATTTGAAATGACAGAACGGCGTGAACACAAAAGATCTGACGGACAGATGAACATGAACTCGGGCTAAATCAAACTGCGTGTGTGATGGTGGAGATGGGAAACATTTAAAATCATGTCGATCAAATGTCCTTATCGACCCCAATGACTTTCATTGTATGGACAAAAAATATGTTTTTACGTTCCACGGAGGAACGAACGTCATACAGCAAATGACTGTCCCTTTAAGGTGATTCTCACAGTGCAACGTTACCACAACGTTTTTGTAAATGTGGAAGCAACGTTCAAATAATGTCAGTGAAGCTGAGATAAAGTGTGTGTAACAATAAATCCCTGCGGTGAGTTTGATTTCTGCGACAGTCACACAGTTTGACACAATTGACAGTCTATAATGAAAGTAACTACACTCACTATTATTATTGCAACTTATTGTAGTTTGATCAAGCACACAAAATCAATCAAAATGCAAATAAGTCAACATCAGAAAGTGAATGAAGCCTGATATCAAACCCTCTGTGAGCGTCCGTCCTCCCTGCTCTCTCCTCCCGCCATTACTGCGTGTGTCAATCATTCACTGCAGCGCTGACATCAGCACTGTGTGTGTGTGTGTGTGTGTGTGTGTGTGTGTGTGTGTGTGTGTCTTTTATTCACTCTGATCTGAATCCAAGGATGTAAAAAATGATGGATGGCAACATATCTGCTTCTTTTAATTCATCAAAATAATAATTTAAGCATTTTTTTTTAAAAACATACTTTTTGCAATATATTAAATATGTATGCATTGAAATATATTCTTCTAAAAACTATTAAAAAATTAAATAATTTTGGAGAAAAAAATGGTGTAAAAAAAATTGTCTGTTCTAAAAACAACAACAAATATTTTTAAAAACTTATATAATTTAACCAATTTTATCACTTTTGGAGAAAAAAAATGTTTTTATGCAATTTCAAAAAAAGTCAAAATCTCCTGATTTGATGTGGTTGTTTAAAATAATTAAATATAATTTTGTAATATCATATAATATAATATTTTTCTTTATTTATTTTTACTTTAGTGAAAAATTACAGTACTAGACTATTATTACTAAAAATATGAAACAAAATAAGTACTAGTATTACTGTAACATTTTTATTAATAATAATCATAATAAAAAACAACAACAATTATAACAATGATAATATATTTTACTTTAAAATGGTAAAATACAGTAATATTTGTGGCATATCTGTCAAAATAAATCAAATAAAACTCATCAGAATAATTTTCCCAATTTAAGTACGTTTCAATATGATTTATTTTTGCTTGTTTTCCGTTTATATATTACACACATTGTACATAAACATACTTTTTGCAATATATAAAATATGTATAAATTGAAAAATATTATTCTAAAATCAAAATGAACACTTTAGGAGAAAAAAATATGCTGAATATGAGAATAATATATGAGAAAAAAAACAACGTATGATAAAAATTGCAATTGTGATTTGAACCGCAATAAAAATAAAGAAAAGAAAAAAAAAAAATCTCTGATGCTTGTTTATAAATATTTACATTTCAACTATAATAATATAGAGAGTCAACTATAATAATAATAATAATAATAATAGGATATTTTTCTTAATATTGGCTTTTTATTTTAAAGTGAAAAATTACAATACTTATTATTAATGATTATTGACTACAAATATTAAACAATGCATTATTTTATTATAAAAACAACAACATTAACAATAAAAACTATAACAAAGATAATAATTTTTACATTTATAGCTGTAAAACAGTCACATTTGTGGCTGTCGTAATTTCTTCATTCTCAAACATGCAAGTCAAGCTTTTATTTTGCCGCAGGAATCCTTAAAGCTTCTTCTCTAACAGACGATTTATAAGTGAAGATGATTGGTTGGAGCGTTTTGTGTTTTCAAACGCACATCATAAGCACGTCACAGCGTCCGCGTAGTCAAACGTTTCCTCTGCGAATCGGCCACTAACCAGCTGACGTTAACGGGGTGTGTCTGATTTCACTTAGAATTAGAATGATTTCTGAAGGATCATGTGACTCTGAAAACTGCAGTAGTGATGCTGAAAATTCAGCTTTGATCACTGGATATAAATTCTATTTTACTATACATTCACATCGAACGCATATAGTTAAATAGTAAAAATATTTCACCATTTTTTGATTAAATAAATGCAGTCCCGGAGGGCAAAAAACATTTAAAAAATCCTAATGATTCCAAACGTATGCATGAACTTCGTCTCAGATGCGTCGCACTGTCATGCGGTGAGGATATGTAGCTTTTAAATGAATTTCTTTGAAGAATTGAAGGAGATCTGTGACGTTTGACACGCTTTTGACACTTCCGAAGCTCTAGAGGAGACACGTGTGAGATTGCAAGGGTAAAATTCTCAAATTTCTCATGTCAAAAATGTCAAAAAACGCATTGATTTTATATAACAATACAATAAATATGAAGTTAATATTAAGCGACTTACATTGTAGGAACAGTATTTGTCAGATTTTGCTCTATAGTTCCAAACAAAACCACTGCACATCTCTGAACAAACATTGACGTTTCAATGGAACGAATCAAGTGAGTCAATGATTCAATGACTCATTCATAAAGACAGTCGCTTGCTTCGTTCCTGAATGAATCGGCCGTTCGAACGAATCAATTTAACGAATGATTCAGTGACAAAGAACCTAAACCTGGCGGGTTTCGTTTCATTTTTAAAGTATCATTAAATCATTTAATATTTCCATATTCAAAACCGACTATTTAAAACATTAATCTCAGAACATTGTGATCATGAATCTGAATGCATTGATGTCTGTAAATATACCCAAATGCCACAATTTTGTTGCTTCTGATTTTATGCGATTGGTAACTTATTCTCCCTGATTGTGTCTTATTATTCTAACTCGATTTATGAATATAAATGACAAATTTTTACTTAAGACGTACGCCAAAATGCCTGTTTTGTGGAGTATCCTCATAAGAACAGTCTTAAAAAACATCATAATAATAATAATAATATAATAATGATAGATGAAGATAAAGATAAAATATAAAGATAATGAGATGCACGTCATGTTCGGCTCTTAAAGTGACAGCAGCCTCATAAACGTTAATCAAAGAACAAAGATAACGGAGATAATTGTAAGTGTTTAATAACTTTATTCGATTTCTGTATATTTCCCACCTGTTAGGCTGTTAAATATGACATTTATTATAATATTACACTACTAGATGGTTTTAAGCTAACTCAAATTAAAAGTTTGTAAAGCCTAATAATAATGTCGAAAGTGATAATAATAATAATGTTATAATAACTAATGTTTAAATAGAGACATCAGTACAGTATTAACATCAGCGATACTGACCTTCAGTCATAAAAAGATTCCATTAAACAAGTGTTTAAAATATAACGTCTTTGAGTTGTTTCGACATTCATTTGGAGAGAAACTACTAGATTAAAAATATTAAAAACAGAACAAATGTGCAATTAATTAGTTATAATATATTTAATATAATATATAAAAATAAATAAATAAATATAAATTAAATAAATTGACTAATATATATATATATATATATATATATATAGTGATTATAAATCAATAAATAAATAAATAAATATATATATATATATATATATGTATATATGTATGTCACAGAGACGAACCCCGTGATTCCCTCCTCTGGCCATCAGAGGGCTCCATCTCTCGAGTTTTAACTCATTTTGTACTCACTCATTTCACTACATTACCCATAATCCCCGTATCTTGGCACTGATCGCCCCGGGACAGCTGATTCTTATCAGCTCAGTATTTAAGTTGCACTAAGTTACCCGCTCAGTGCGAGGTCTTGTTCTCCGTTGGCGACGTTATTAAGCATTATTTCTGTATTGGATGGTCTGTTATTGAACCCCTGCTGCCTGTCCTTTGGATTATTTGCCAGGACACGTTTCTGATCGTTTGCCGCCTGCCTTGACCCTGGACTGTTACTTGATTACGTTTTTGCTTGTTCCCTGCTGTACCTGTTTGCTGTGTTTTGACTCAAGCCTGTTTGACTACTCTATTCTTGTTAAAACCTGCGTATGGATCCCAATCAGAGTGACGAGTCGTTACAGTATATAACATTTATTGATTTATAATCATTACAGATATTAAACATGTATTGATTTAATATTAATATGGACACTTATTTAAAAGACAACACTCATAAATAGATTTACTACCTCTATATAAACGTTTATTCTTTCATCTATCTTCTTACTGTAAAATGTAGTGGTGTCACTAGTGTTTGTCTCCAGCATGTGTCTGGAGTGTGTGAGCGACTCCGACTGCGCTTTCAGCCGTTTTCCAGTCATCACTCACTCACTCGACTAATGTCATCGAGTCCGTCTAATCTAATGCAGCCGATCCCACTTCCACTCCATCTACACACTTAATATGAAAGAATGACGGGAAGAAACCTCAGCGCTCTAGACATCAGCTAATCTCATTCCGTGTGTGTGTGTGTGTGTGTGTGTGTGTGTGTGTGTGAGTGTGTGTGTGTGAGTGTGTGTGTGTGTGTGAGTGTGTGTGAGTGTGTGCGTGAGTGCGTGCGTGTGTGTGTGTGTGAGTGTGTGTGTGTGAGTGTGTGTGTGTGAGTGTGTGTGTGTGTGTGTGTGTGTGAGAGTGTGTGTGTGTGAGTGTGTGTGAGTGTGTGTGTGTGAGTGTGTGTGTGAGTGTGAGTGTGTGTGTGAGTGTGTGTGTGTGTGTGTGTGTGTGTGTGTGAGAGTGTGTGTGTGTGAGTGTGTGTGAGTGAGTGTGTGTGAGTGTGTGTGAGTGAGTGTGTGTGTGTGTGTGAGTGTGTGTGTGTGAGTGTGTGTGTGTGTGTGTGTGTGTGTGTGTGTGAGTGTGTGTGTGTGAGTGTGTGTGTGAGTGTGTGTGAGTGTGTGAGTGTGTGTGTGAACACAATCACTGCACCATCGGTTCTTCTTTCCACAGATCACAGAAGGCTGGAAATGCTTTTTAAACACGTGTAATATGCAAATCTGTGCATATTTAATATATTTACGTATGATTTGCATATTTAAAACGGGTAGCCACGCAAAAAGAAATTTAGATGTGACATATTTTAACCTGTAGTATCACTATCATACGCACACTTTTACCACAGTAACATCAGAGGAGAGGCGAGAGAATCTGCTGTCATGCGTAAAAACACAATCTGCTTCTAATTAGCCTGTGACTGGCCTGCTGTGTGTGTGTGTGTGTGTGTGTGTGTGTGTGTCTGTAATCTAAACGCAGTCAAGAAAAACCGCTCGTGTTTTATACAAACTCACATGGGCACAAATGCAATGGTTCTAAAGTGCCTGTTAAATCAGAATAAACACATGCAACGTCATTGTTTTCACCAAAAACATTGCCCTCAAATGCCACACCCATGCTGGTTGTCTCATTTGCATACAGACCACACCCCTCACATGCTGGCCCGCCCCTTTTACCTTCTGTTTCCGCCTCTCTTTCCTCTTGTCTTCTGTGTCCTGCAGCATTTTCTCTCTCCACAGGTCAAAGAAGTACGACGGGTTGGTGTAGAACTTCAGACCTTCCTTCCCATCATCCCTAGAGACAGATGCAGATTCAGCGCTGGCACACTACCTACTATTATTGACTGAAAAAATAGTATGCAGTATGTATGTATTTATACAGAGTACAGATGACCTACTACGTTTGCAGAAATGTGCAGTAACCCACAATTCGATGCATTTTATATATATATATATATATATATATATAACTGGACACCACTCGCTGATTTAAACATGCAACATACAAAATAAGGATCTATAATATAATATAATATAATTAGTGCTGTCAAACGATTGATTGTGATTAATCCATTTGTTTTTATATATGTTTGGGCTGTATGTAATTATCTATATATATAAACACGCACACATGCATGTATATATTTAAGAAAAAAATGCTATATTTATATAGAAATATATATATAAATTTATATACGGAATAAACTTGCAAAATTTTCTTAAATATATACATGTATGCATTATTGCATATTATTGCATATGCATATATACATTATTATGCAATGGTTTGACAGCACTAATAAAACATGTAAACACTATTTTATTAAGTAACATTTTTTTCATGACGATCATTGGATGTCACTCACTGAATTAAACAATTAAAATTAATTATCACAGTATTTTATTTCTTGCTTTTTGCTGTCATTGATGGTTTTGTTGAAACTGTTTCCTAATTGCGGCTTTTACGCCATTTCAGAGCAAATGCATAAATATTAAGATTTATGCTGAACGCTGCCACAACACAGAAAAATATTGAGATTCATTTGATTTAAGCGATAGTATTTAGAAATATTCATTAATATATAAAAACAGTCTCTGTGGATTTGACATCGGGTTTTCGAGGCTGAACACGAGAGCTGGAAATCGGCCGGCGTGATCACACCTCCTGTTTCTCGCATTCGCTTTCTGACGCTTTTCCTCTTCATCACACTTTCTTTTTTTCTCGATTTTGCTCCATGAGTTTGAGTTTGCTGGTTAAAATGCCAAAATTAGCAGACAAAAAGAAGAGGAAGAAGAAGAAGAAAACAATACAGCACAAATGAAGCAATTATCACCTCCAGACTCTCACGACAGGCCAGTCAGTTTGAAGAAAAACATTCAGGCTGCTGTGGCTGATTCACCATCTGACATATAAACGCAAACTTAGGAAAGTAATATTTTCCAAACAAGTCATCGAAATGCTTTAGTTCTGGATTATATCATCTGTTAATACTTGTATTCATCGAGGCCGAGACATTTACAATGTTACAAAGTATTGAAATACTTTCTATTCATCAGAGAATCCTGAAAAATAAAAACATTGACAATAATCATAAATGTTTCTTGAGCAGCCAATTAGAATCCGAAGGATCTCTGAAGACGGCGGTAATGATGCTGAAAATCTAGCTTTGATCGCAGGAATAAATTAAAATCGAGAATTTATTCGTATAGAAAACAGCTGTTTTAAATAGCAATAATATTTCACAATTTTCACTGCATTTTTGGTCAAATCAACGTTGTCTTGGTGAGCAGAAGAGACCCTTTCAAAAACATTGGCCAACTTTTGAATGCTTGTGAACATGTAACCGTTGTGCAAATGATATTTAAAAACGGCTTTGTCATAGTGCATCTGCGTGTGTTAAATATAACCTGAAGATCGAATAATACACGCACAAAACTGAGCGAAATGGGATTTCTTTTGTAGCATTTTTAGCAGGAGCAGAAGAGGAGAGGAGAGGAACCGTGTGTGCTGATATCTAATGAAATAACCTCCAGTGCTGCTGTCTTCATGAAGTAATGAGCAAACGTGTGAAGAGAGAGACCTCACGCATATTACGCCGTTCTCAAAATAAACGTTCCAGCCTCCGGTAATGAGCATTAATCCCAAAAAACACGGTGTGACGCACATATGCAAACAGCAGCAGAAACGGCACGAACGAGAGCAAAAGACGCAGACGTTATCGCTCTTTCATTGCTCAAGAGACTCAGTTGTAGTTCATGCAAGTATCAACTAAAAGTCCTCAGGAGAAACAAAAACGGACATAAATGAGTCACTAGTTGTCGTCATCCAGTCGGAGTACAGAGCTCTACGAGGTTTTTCATGTCCTTTTCATTTCATTGCTGTCTCAATACAGTTTTACAAATACTGAGGAATTCTAAAGACCGGAAGAAGTTTGGTGCAGGATTTACTTTGAAAAATATTTCCTAGTAAATTTCACCCATGATTAAAGATTTAGCAAGTAACACATGGTAAAATCTTGAAGTAGTGAGACTGAAATCGTTTTTTTTTTTCTTGTAAATCTTACATATTTAGCCTCGAAAGACGGTCCTGAAAATAATTTTTGTCTTTATTCACCATTAAAATCAATACATGCAATACAATATACATCTTAAATGTGACTTAAAAACCTGTATATTGTTAATGCAATGTCTGAAATTCACAAAAAATGGTGCAATTGGACGTCAGGACAGTCTGAGTAAACACACCAAATCTCATTAAATTACAATGATAGGGGGCGCTATAACGCAAGAAAATCTTTTCTTGCAAGTAATAATTCGTTAGCCTTATATATATGCATTTAGCAGATGTTTTCATCCAAAGCGAAAATATTTCCTAGTAAATTTCACCAACGATTAAAGATTTAGCAAGTAACACATTGTAAAATCTTGAAATAGTGAGACTGAAATCGTTTTTTTTCCTTGTAAATCTTGCCATGAAGTTACATATTTAGCCTCGAAAGATGGTCCTGAAAATACTTTTTGTCTTTATTCACCATTAAAAAATCAATGATTTATCTCATCGCTTGAGCCAACACATCTTAAATGTGACTTTAAAACCTGTATATTGTTAATGCAATGTCTGAAATTCACAAAAAATGGTGCAATTGGACGTCAGGACAGTCTGAGTAAACACACCAAATCTCATTAAATTACAATGATAGGGGGCGCTATAATGCAAGAAAATCTTTTCTTGCAAATAATAATTCGTTAGCCTTATATATATGCATTTAGCAGATGTTTTCATCCAAAGCGAAAATATTTCCTAGTAAATTTCACCCATGATTAAAGATTTAGCAAGTAACACATTGTAAAATCTTGAAGTAGTGAGACTGAAATCGTTTTTTTTCTTGTAAATCTTACATATTTAGCCTCGAAAGACGGTCCTGAAAATAATTTTTGTCTTTATTCACCATTAAAAAATCAATGATTCATCTCATCGCTTGAGCCAACACATCTTAAATGTGACTTTAAAACCTGTATATTGTTAATGCAATGTCTGAAATTCACAAAAAATGGTGCAATTGGACGTCAGGACAGTCTGAGTAAACACACCAAATCTCATTAAATTACAATGATAGGGGGCGCTATAACACAAGAAAATGTTTTCTTGTAAGTGATAATTCATTAGTCTTATATTTATGCATTTAGTAGATGTTTGCATCCAAAGCGAAAAGAACAAAAGCAATTTGTCAATGAATGCATTCGTAATATTTACTTCTTTTTTTTTACAGTGTTTGGTAGAATGTAAATCTAATGATCGGCCCATCTCAGGTAGCTTTATGCACGTGATTATTTGTTGTAAATGTCGTTCTGACCTGTAGGGCGTGAGGATGTTCAGCGGTGGAGGTTGTTCGCACAGCTCGTACGTCTCCTGCATCGGGACGGGCAGAGACTGACGCTCAAACAGTTGCTGGTCCTGGATGGTGGAGCTGCGGAAAGCCTTCCTCATCGTGATGTCCTGAAGAGACACTGGAAAACACACACCGTATCAAACGTCATTCCACGACTGACATCTACAGAGGTGAATGTAACTGAATTGACAAAAAACTGCATTGGTATCTTTTCTCGTGGAGTTTGCTTGTATGATTTATGCGTTATAATTTATAGATCGGATCAAATCAACAGTCTCAGGTCACGGCAAAATTTATTTCTACAGCTCTTGATTTAATGTTGATTGTGTCAAAGCAGCTTCACAGTAATAAACAAGCTAATGTTGTCAAATTCAATAAATGAATTTAATTTAAACTGGGAAGCCGCTCTACAAGACAATAATAGTCACGAACCTCAGTGGCAAAAACACCCTTCTGTATCCTCCATCATGTTTGGACTTGGACTGAATTTTTTATATTTTCTGGTGCGAATGCGATCAGATCAAATCAACGAGAATATCCACAACAGTCTCAAGAATCACAGAGTCTGAATTCTTCCCCTCCAACAAGTCCGAATCTGGACATCTTTACATTTTCCCAAAGTGAATTTTCTGCCACTTTGAATTTTCACAGAAACTGCTTTTTCAAACCCTGTTCAGCCATTGGTCCATCAATGTGCATCGATAAAAACACATTTTTTCATCATTTATGATTAAAATGCATCTCATCGCTTGGCAGATTGGAGCCAATATGTTTTAAATGGGACCCATAATGACTAATTGACCTGTTTATTGCCAATGCAACGTCCGAACGTTGCAAAAAATGGTGCAATTGGACATCAGGACAGTCTGAGTAAACGTGCCAAATCTCATTCATTTACAGTGATAGGGGGCGCTATAACGTAAAAAAAAATGTTGTGCAACTTGGATCCACTTTTTTCAAATATGCAAATTGTGATTATCATTGTTGAAAAAAGTCTGAACTTTGCAAAAAATGGTGCAATTGGACATCAGGACAGTCTGAGTAAACGTGCCAAATCTCATTCATTTACAGTGATAGGGGGCGCTATAACGTAAAAAAAAATGTTGTGCAACTTGGATCCACTTTTTTCAAATATGCAAATTGTGATTATCATTGTTGAAAAAAGTCCGAACTTTGCAAAAAATGGTGCAATTGGACATCAGGACAGTCTGAGTAAACGTGCCAAATCTCATTCATTTACAGTGATAGGGGGCGCTATAACGTAAAAAAAAATGTTGTGCAACTTGGATCCACTTTTTTCAAATATGCAAATTGTGATTATCATTGTTGAAAAAAGTCTGAACTTTGCAAAAAATGGTGCAATTGGACATCAGGACAGTCTGAGTAAACGTGCCAAATCTCATTCATTTACAGTGATAGGGGGCGCTATAACGTAAAAAAAAATGTTGTGCAACTTGGATCCACTTTTTTCAAATATGCAAATTGTGATTATCATTGTTGAAAAAAGTCCGAACTTTGCAAAAAATGGTGCAATTGGACATCAGGACAGTCTGAGTAAACGTGCCAAATCTCATTCATTTACAGTGATAGGGGGCGCTATAACGTAAAAAAAAATGTTGTGCAACTTGGATCCACTTTTTTCAAATATGCAAATTGTGATTATCATTGTTGAAAAAAGTCTGAACTTTGCAAAAAATGGTGCAATTGGACATCAGGACAGTCTGAGTAAACGTGCCAAATCTCATTCATTTACAGTGATAGGGGGCGCTATAACGTAAAAAAAAATGTTGTGCAACTTGGATCCACTTTTTTCAAATATGCAAATTGTGATTATCATTGTTGAAAAAAGTCTGAACTTTGCAAAAAATGGTGCAATTGGACATCAGGACAGTCTGAGTAAACGTGCCAAATCTCATTCGTTTACAGTGATAGGGGGCGCTATAACGTAAAAAAAAATGTTGTGCAACTTGGATCCACTTTTTTCAAATATGCAAATTGTGATTATCATTGTTGAAAAAGCAGCAAGTCACACAAATCTGTGATTTAACGTTTGTTGTAATGCACCTCAAGCGATGTTTTATCACAAAAGTCGCAAAACATTCTCAAACTGTGAAGCTTCGGATGCTTGTCTTTCTCTCGTGAAGTGAAGAGTGTGTTTGGAGCTTCAGCAACCGTCAGATTTTTGTGTTTGTCTTTCTGCGCATGTTCTCATGTTCTTTGTCTCCAGGTGTATTTCCATCGCTCTCTTTTCCTTGAGCACGAATGTCTTTTTTCTCTCAGTCTGACGGGCAGCTGGTGACACGGAGGTTGATGGGAAATTAAAATGAAATTAAATCATTTGAGTGGCAGAACGCAGTCACGCTGTCTGATGTCAAAGCAATCACGGCCCAACCGGGAGCTCCTATCATCGTCATTGTAATCGTCTAATTGTCCCAATTATTGTCAGACAATGAGGACGATTCTTACTGCTGAAGCAATTTATGATAATTAGCTCATTTTGCATGTAAATGCAATTGATCTGTTTCGTGACCAGCGTTCGGGGTCTCTTAGTTTTAATCTCTTAGTTTATGAAAAAATGCTACGAATAGAACATATCTGTGGTGTTTGTTGAGTCAAGCAAGATTGCGAGTGCAACAAAAGACTTACATCTTCAGAAAATATTGAACTTTTTAAAGTTTTTCAACATAAAATAAACAGATGCAGACGCAGGTTTAGTTGTCTTTGTCTGTGCGGGACGTCTGAAGGTCTGGAGGAGCATCAGAGGGGCGGTTCTGTGTAGGCATTGCATTATGGGAGGAAAATGCCGGCATTTACTCAGAAATCCACTTCGAGACACGTTAACGTTTTTTTTCCACTGCGGTTAAAGGCCAAGCAGCTCTCCTCTGTTTGTTTTCACTCTCGAGTAATTTCGTAACGTATTAAAATAATCTACGCTAAATGAATATATTTAAGTGTGAACTGAATGTCACACGGTTTTCAACTAAAAAACGGGAAACTTTTTACGCGTCTTGGCCGTTCATTCACACAACGTGTTTTGGGGGCTTGAAAACGCAAACTTTGGAAAATGAGTTTCAAACGGTACGTTTTTGAAAAGCATTGTTGTCGTCTCTGTGTAAGCTACAGAAACTTGACTTTGTGAAAACCGTGACGTCAAAGGCGCGTAGTTTCTTTACAAAGTGTCATCGCCATCTACTGGCCTGGCAGTGATTTTCATCGTTTTCATGGATCGCTTTAATCACGCTGTCGTCTGTGTGCAAAACCTTTCAGTTGTTTAGTACATCGTTGTCATGTAAATGTTCCCTTAATTTCATTTCATTTACATTAAATGCACTTCAGAGCCACTTAAGTGGGTCAAAATATGTAGATATAATTTAGAATGACTTCTATCGTCTTTGAAATATGGGTAAAGAATGAATCTGACAAGAATTTATGGTAACATACAGCGTACAAGTCATTTCTATTGAAACTTGCGTTAAATATATTTCCGTTTTTAATGGTAAAGATGCAATGTACTACATTTACAGTATATTAACTGTAACCGTAATGTTAGATTAAATTATAATCAAGTACTTTACATGTTTTTCTTTAAAGCACGACAAAAACATTATTAAAATATATTTTGAAGTAAAATATTTAACTCGACAATATTAGGCATACAAAGTGCACACTTTTATTTTGCAAGTACAGTTTAAAAAAAAACAGATTTTATGAACACTACAAGTGCGCAGTCAATACAATTAAGGGCACTGATTTTTAAGAAGGGTGCAAAATATTATATTTTATTTCTTTTTGTTTTACACGATGTTTGCAAACCTGTCCTCAAAATATAGGAGTCTGAATACATTTTACAACCTGATTGGTTCATTATTTTCTGTCTTAAATATTAAATTAGCAAGCAAAATAATCATTGAAGTCAATCTCGACGGCTTGAGAAGAGAGAACTGTCAGTGAATTCATTTTTAAGAGACGTTTATGAAGCTTTTATGGTGTTTTTGTCCATTTTGCCGTTTGACTGACACGATCCGTATGCCTCTATAGGGAAGAATTTCTTCTTTTGTGTTCCACAGACAAATAAGCAGCGTGTGGGTTTGAAATGTGAGTAGATGACAACAACTTCTGTGGGAAAATCTTTACATGCAAAAAAAGCCAAAGCCACAAAAGCCGCAGCTCGCGGCGTGTTTGTCGATACCGGCCGGCCGCGGTGAAAGTGCTGCGGGTCTTCAGAGGAACATAAAGAACGGTGGATGAATAAAGCCGTAAAGACTAACAAAGAGCGTTTCCAGCAGCGGAAAAGGAAAGAGCCGTGAATCATCAAACACTCTCAATGAACACACATTTTCAGAGTTAAATTTCACACATGACTTCAGAAATGGACTTTTTGGATGATTTTTTTTTTTTTTTTCTCGACAGGTCCGTATGGATCGACGTGAACATTCAGCCAAACATCTCCTCCCACAGAAGAGAGAACGTCACGCAGGTTTGAAGCGTCGTGAGAGACGACAGAATGAATTATTTTGTAGATATTACAGGTTTCAGAACAGCGATAAACAGTGATGAAGAATTTTAAGTTAAATTTAGGGCTGTCAAGCGATCAAAAGTTTAATCTAATTAAATATTTCAATTAGAATGAATCTAATTAATTACACAATGTAGTGATTAATTAATCACACATAAAATTTGGCTATTTACTCCCCAAAGACCATTTATTCAGTAAAAGTCATTATTGTGTTAAATGAGAAAAGCCATTGAGTTCAAACAGTTCGATTCGTTCAGGAATTAAGTAAATGGCTCTCTTTATGAATGAGTCATTGAATCATTGATTCACCAGATTCGTTCAAAATGTGAATTGTGTTGAATGAATCAAAGGGTTAATTCACCCAAAAATGAGATTTCTGTCATTAATTCATGTGGTTCTACACCTTTGTTCATCTTCAGAACACAAATGAAGATGTTTCTGATGAAATCGGTGAGTCTCTATTGACAGATCATGAACACTTTCAATGTCCACTAAAACATATTTAAAACAGGTCATGTGACTACAGCGGATCAACATTAATGTTATAAAGCGACGAGAATACGCCAAAAAAACTACATAACGACTTTATTCAACGACATCTAGTGATGGACGATTCACTGATTCACGAAGCTTCACGAATCTTTTGTGTCGAATCAGTGATTCGGATCGCGTATCAAACCGCCAAAGTCACGTGAACTATTGAAATTTCGAGCGTTTTGAAACTCTTATGACGTAACGAAGCCTCTTTTACTGAAATCACGTGACTTTGGCGCTCCGAAGCACCGATTTGACGCGAAAAGATTCGTGAAGCTTCATCTTTTGTGTCGAATCAGTGGTTCGGTTCTAACAACTATGAACTATTGAATCAATTGTGACGTGGCGAAGCATCGTTTACTGAAATCACGTGACTTTGGCGCTCCAAAAGGACATGAGGGTGAGTAATTAATGACAGAAATTTGATTTTGGGGTGAGCTAACACTTTAATGCGTTATTTTTTTTACCATAACTAATTAATTAAATGACAATATTAAATTGACAGGCCTAGTTAAAATGTATAAATATATAAGGGAAAGTGTATTTCTGGTGCTCTGTTACTTCATCTGACCCTGCAGTGTGTGACAAATACATTTTTAATAGTACAAATATTTTATGCATTGGATTAAATTCATGCATTCTCCGTTTGATTTCACGGAATTTTTTTCAATCAAAAATGCATGCATAATATCTACAAAACAATTGAAATCATTTTCGAGTACATATTCAGCCATCAAACACCTAAAGTGCTGCAGATCCTCCAGGGCTTTTCACTTCAGATCTTCGCATGTCGATCTGCAGCAGAATTGGATTGACGGAGCGCTTCGGATGTGTCCTTACTGACACGGATCACTTCATCCAGGCCGGATCTCCTCAGCGTAACACGGCGGTAATTCTCTGTTCACCATTACAGTTATTACCCTCTTAACGGCTCACAAAAGAGAGCGTCTCACCCCAGCGCCGCAGGCTTTATTGGACTGAACCGACGGACGGACGGGCCGAGAGACGCCGCTGTCTCACCGGGTCTGTCTCCGTAATAAGCCCATTTAGAGAGACTGGAGTTCACCAAGCGTGCCGTAATTGAAATTGTTTCAGGCTGATAAAAACAGTGGAGGTGTGTGAGAGGGACGAGGTCATCGTTACAGCTCTCTCTCTCTCTCTCTTCCATCAGTCCAGCGCTCTCATAACCAACACACACTTCATTTTCCACCTTATTTTGCAATGCGAGGGATCATGTGACACTGAAGATGCTGAAAATTCAGCTTTGATCACTGGATATAAATTACATTTTACTACATATTCACATAGAAAACAGATGATTTACATTGGAAAAACATTTTGTGATTTTTACTGTATTTTTGATCAAATAAATTCAGCTTTGATCACTGGATATAAATTACATTTTACTGTATATTCACATAGAAAACAGATGATTTACATTGTAAAAATGTCACATTTTTACTGCTATTTTTTTAATCAAATAAATGCAGCGTCGGTGAGCAGAAGGGACTCTTTCAGAAATGTTAAAATCGATAGTGTATTTTAGTATTTTTCCATTTTAATCTGCTGCGCTCACTGCTCGTGCGAGAAAAACCAGCTTTTCGGAAAGTGTTTCTGTGGAAAACGGAAGCAGATCGAGCATCTGTCCGTCTCTCGCTGTCGCTCTCTGACTGTTATCAGATCTCTCAGCTCAGTCGAGCTTCCAGAAAACATGCTGTCAGATTCTCCAGACGAGAAACTCAATCACAGCCGATAACAGACTGAAGTGTGTGTGTGTGAGCGAGAGAGAGAGAGAGTGTGTGTGTGTGTGTGTGTGTGTGCTTATGTGTGGGTATTCCCTACCAAATGTCCCCACAGGTATAGTAATACTAGTAAACAACTACAAGGAAACAAGCTTATAAATCGTACAGAATTATCTTTTTTGAAAATCTAAATTGGGGGGGGGGGGCAGAATGTACAGTATGTACAGTATAAAAACCATTACACCTATGGAATGACCCCATAAAACATGAAAACACAACGTGTGTGTGTGAGAGTGTGTGTGTGTGTGTGAGAGAGTGTATGTGTGTGTATATGTGTGTGTGTACTCACACTCCTCCTCTTTCGGGTCGAGTTGAGTGACACTGATTGACAGGCGGTCGACTCTCTCCTGGAGTGAGTTCACTCGGAACGAGAAGGAATGAGCTTCATTAAAGAGTTCTCCGAACAAATCCTCCGCATATTTACCTGAACACACACAAACCAGCAGCTGTTAGCAAACACACACACACACTCACTCACTCTCACACACACACTCACTTACTCTCTCTCACACACACACACACACACACACCAAAAAAATGTCCCCACAAGATCAAAATTTACTAGTATTACTATACCTGTGGGGACATTTGGTCCCCATAACGTAGGGAATACCCACACACAGACACACACACACACACACTCACTCACTCTCACACACACACTCACTCACTTACTCTCTCACACACACACACACACACACACCAAAAAAATGTCCCCACAAGATCAAAATTTACTAGTATTACTATACCTGTGGGGACATTTGGTCCCCATAACGTAGGGAATACCCACACACAGACACACACACACACACACTCACTCACTCTCACACACACACTCACTCACTTACTCTCTCACACACACACACACACACACACACACACCAAAAAAATGTCCCCACAAGATCAAAATTTTCTAGTATTACTGTACATGTGGGGACATTTGGTCCCCATAACGTAGGGAATACCCACACACAGACACACACACACACACACACACACACACACACACACTCACACACACACTCACTCACTCTCACACTCACACTCACTCACTCTCACACACACACACCAAAAAAATGTCCCCACAAGATCAAAATTTACTAGTATTACTATACCTGTGGGGACATTTGGTCCCCATAATGTAGGTAATACCCACACACACACACAAACACTCACACTCACTCTCACACTCACACACACACACACACACACACACACACACAAACACTCACACTCACACACACACACACACTCACACACACACACACACTCACTGAGGCTGCTCAGCTGTCGTATGACGTTGGCCAGGGAGATGTTGGTCACACACTCCAGCTCATTCTTGATGGCGTGCGGTAGAGCCGTGTGACACAGGTGACGGGGCTCGATGCTGCGCTTGACCAGCGGCATCCTGGATCACTCGCGTCCAACGACTGCGACACCTGAGACAGACGGACAGACGTCAGATATCACACACACACACACACACACACACACGCGCATGCTCGACACGCTCAGGCAGAAATAATCACATTAAGATGGAAAGATCCTCCATTTACCCGTTTAGAACAATGTCACAGTTTACAGTGAAGCTTCACGACTGAAACACATCACACATGCTGAACATTACACAGACTTCTTTCGTTTTTATATGCAGCTCGTTATAAATACTGTAACACACAGAAAACTCTCTGCGTTTGTACAGTTTAATTTTATTAATTTACTTCACTTTTTTTTTTAAACTGTTTTTAGAAATTAGGGCAACCTGAAGGAGATTTTGTGAGGTTTAGCTAATTTCTTGTTACAAATGTATACCTTATATATGAAATAATAATAATAATGAAAAATTAATAATAATAATAATTACATTGCATACAATTATTTATATGTATATATATATATATATATATATATATATATATAATTTTATGTAATGTAATTATTATTTAATATGTTATTTATAACTATTTTATAAAACACCTTCAAATGAAAAATAATTACATTTTTATGACAAAAAATATTACAATGAATTAATAGTAATTAATTAATTATTAAAAAATAATTGCATTCATATTTAAAATAACAATGTAAAATAAATATAAATAAATGATATAAACATACATGTAATATATACAATATATATATAAATAATAGATATTATATATTAAATTTATAGATAATTATATATATATATATAAATAGTAATAATTACATTTATAAATAATAATAATTACAATTAATTAATTACTAATAATTACACT
Source organism: Opsariichthys bidens (assembly GCA_037194245.1). NCBI lineage: Eukaryota > Metazoa > Chordata > Actinopteri > Cypriniformes > Xenocyprididae > Opsariichthys > Opsariichthys bidens. The sequence continues at coordinate 33,773,755 of CM074282.1, forward strand.
ATATGTAATAATTGCTTTTTATTACATCATTTATATATAAATCTTAAAATACAAATGTATATATATATATATATATTTAGTTAATAGTTGCATAATCTTTAAAAAACAATTGCATTCGTATTTAAAATTATTTAATAAATAAATGTTCTCTCTCTCTATATATATATAGATAATTACAATTAATTAATCATATTTACAAATGTAAAATAATTAATAAAAATTACAACAGTTTAATTAAGAATAATTATACTTTGAAATTATTGCTACAAAAGTAATGATGAAAGTGATTCAAATAGGATACTTCCCTAAAAACTACAAAAAATTCCCAACCTCCAATAAATGAATTGTAAAAGTAAGCGGCTCATATTATATTTAATTTGCCGTGGACGATCAACATTTTCTGACACTAAAGCTATGCAGGAACATGAACAGGGTAATGAGAGGAGGGAGGGTGTGAAGAGCTCGTTTGTGTTTAATGAGTGTCTGTCCTGACGAGTCCTGAAGCTCACACATCATCCGCTACATCAACATGAGCCTTCACACTTCACTAACACAGTTTTCATCACTTCATACTTCCTGTTTTTGAGCGAACACTTAATAGATCCTCATATCAGAGTGATTTCTGAAGGATCATGTGACACTGAACACTGGAGTAATGATGCTGAAAATTCAGCTTTGATCACTGGATATAAATTATATTTTACTACATATTCACAAAGAAAACAGATTATTTACATAGTAAAAATATTTCGTGATTTTTACTGTATTTTTGAACAAATAAAATCAGCTTTGATCACAGGAATAAATTATATTTTACTATATATTCACATAGAAAAAAGGTGATTTACATAGTAAAAATATTTTGTGATTTTTACTGTATTTTCGATCAAATAAATTCAGCTTTGATCACAGGAATAAATTATACTTTACTATATATTCACATAGAAAATAGATGATTTACATAGTAAAAATATTTTGTGATTTTTACTGTATTCTCGATCAAAGAAATTCAGCTTTGATCACAGGAATAAATTATATTTTACTATATATTCACATAGAAAACAGATGATTTACATAGTAAAAATATTTTGTGATTTTTACTGTATTTTTGAACAAATAGATTCAGCTTTGATCACAGGAATAAATTATACTTTACTATATATTCACATAGTAAACAGATGATTTACATTGTAAAAATATTTCACAATTTTTACTGTATTTTTAATCAAATAAATGCAGCTTTGGTGAGCAGAAGAGTGTGCTGCAAACTATCTGACATACTAATTTAAATAATCAGTGTTCAGGAATCAGCAGCCACACTCACACCTCATCTTGACCCCTGTTGACCCCATGTGCTCGGTGACCTTTCACCACATCACTGTTGCCATGGGAACAGAGGTCAAACCATGTGTGTGTGTGACAGATGTGCTTCTCGCTTCTCATTACAGACGCTTCACTGACGTTCCTGAAGCACAGACACAAAATATGGTTAAAATGTTCCTGGTTTCCTCCCGGGTATCCCAGCATCCTCTGCTCTCGAGCTCACACTACTTTTGCCGTTGGATATTTGTGATTTATGATGCATGAATTATTACTATAAATATGAAAACAAAATCGACCTTTTGCAGTCAAGAAAGCTCAACAGTTTCGTTTTTTTCCCTTTTAAAGTCTTTCAAAGAAAGCTGAAGTAGGATGTTTGACTGCCAGGGATTTGATCGAGTTTTTCGCACTAAAACTGACCCTTTCTCCCTGTGCAAACAAACACTCCACTGCATTTACATGAAGACTCCCGCAGCAGCCAATCAGAGAGCAGCCAGCTCGACCACAGCCAGTGAGAGCGCTGGATGTCTGCTGATGTGATCTCGGCCCAACAGCTGCTTCTCATTAGAGCCTGTGAGGTTCTCACACGGGAAAACAAAAGAGCCGTGAGAGAGACGGAGAGAGAGACGGAGAGAGACGAAATGAACCGAATCGCACACTTCAGATAGAAGTGCGTCGGTCAAATGCATAATTGTAGAAGCAGAGAACACTACTCTATCCCACAATGCAATGCGCTCAACTTGCCCTTCGAGCGCCGGGGGTGAAGGAGCATCACGTCAACCGTTTTAACATCTCATCTCATTGGATCGGGCTGCCAAAAGCTAAGACATTTTACACAAAATTTATTTCCAAGAAAAAAAAAAAAAAAAGGTGCAATTATGTGCAAATTTTGTCATTTATATATTTGATCAAATAAATTATATATAACATTTAAAAAATCAGGATTAATTGAATCTAACATAAATCTATATATATTTACAAATATGTATATTTATATATATTTGTGCTGTCAAATCGATTAATCGTGATTAATTGAGTTAATGTATGTAAATATAGACATACGTACATGCATATACACACACACTTATATTTACAAATTGCGATTGATCAATTCGACAGCACTATTTATTTTATAAAATGTATTTCTGATATAATAGCGTTTATTAATTGTTACATCATTCGTACCGTTTTGCATATTGACCAGGACAGCAGCTGGTCAAATGAAGTAAAATGTTTATATTTATTTGATAAAATATTTTTAAAAAATGATGAAACATATTTTAAAAAAAAAATATATATATATATATATATATATATATATATATGTACATATTTAATTATATGTAATGATTTAAATATATTTTAAATAAAATATATATATATATATGTGTGTGTGTGTGTATTTAATTATATGTAATGATTTAAATATATTTAAAATAAAATATATATATATATATATATATGTGTGTGTGTATTTAATTATATGTAATGATTTAAATATATTTAAAATAAAAAAAATAAATATATATATATATATATATATGTGTGTGTGTGTATTTAATTATATGTAATGATTTAAATGTATTTAAAATAAATAATAATCGATTTGATTTTGGTCTGAGTTATTGCAGGACGTTCAGTCACGTTGCGGTTAAAGTAGAAGATGTGTGTTTTAGTGCTTTGATCGCAGACGCAGAGGATCTTCAAGTCTGATGTGATGCTCGGCGCAGGAATCAAACCTCTTCAAGCGCCTGTGCAGATCTAGGATCAGCCTTCTCTGTGTAATTGAATGTGAGTAAACGGCCGTGCTTGTGTCCGCTGCGACCTTCACCGCTGATGTGTCAACCTGCATGAATAAATAAGAAGCCGGAGCTGAGGCTGATATCCCAGAGTGCTTTGCTCTTATCTGGACACACACACACACACACACACACACACACACACACGTTGCAGCACTGACAGCTCAAACACGCTCTCCAGCCTCTGGATGATTCTGATACGAGGCTCTTCATTTCTATTCACATTGATCCAACTGTCTAAATTAGAGCGGCATGATCAGAACGAGCTCCGACGGGAACGAGCACGACACGGATCAGTCTGGAAAATCAGTCTGACGCGTCATTCAGAGAAACTGATTAGCATCGCTCCAGTCAACGGGGATGTTAAATACTACGGCGCTGATGAATCCTCGGGAGAAATCTGCCGTTTCTGAAATGGATCTGATCAGTGAAGGTTTAAATTCCCTGGACTCGGAGTCTGAACAAGAAAACACTGCAGACGAGACTATTGACCAGTCATTGAATCAATCATCTCAATATCAACATCTCCTGCTCTCACACGCCTCCACATCCTTTACATCGCTTGCAAAGTAAAATATACCGATATATATATATATATATATATAATAGCATATATTAATTGTTGCATAGTGTATGTTAATACATGACGGCACTGGTCATATATAAAAATATTAATGCTGTCAAATCAATTAATTGCATAATTGCATCTAACATAAAAGTGTGCGTATATATACGGTATATATATATATATATATATATATATATATATATATATATATATATATATATAAAATGTTATATATTGTATATATTAACTTTGCCTATATATATATATATATATATATATATATATATATATATATATATACATATATATTTATGTAAATACATATTTAAAAAACAGATAAATATGGAATGCAAAGTTGACACACACACACACACACACACATATATATATATATATATATACATATATATGTACAGATTTTTATGTTAGATGTGATTCATTGATTGGACAGCATATATAGGCTATATATATATATAAATTTACATTATTTACGAATTCATTGGACAGCATATATATATATATATAATATATATATATATATAATTTACAATATATTTTAAATATAAATGTTGACATTAAATACACATAAATAACACATTATATATTTACAAACTTTTGTTACATTCAATTAATTGATTTGACAGCTTATATATAGGATATATATGATAAGTATATTATAACACATTATATATTTACAAACTTTTATGTTAGACGCGACGTGCACATTATATTTTAAACGTAAATGTTGACATTTAAAAAAGCATATTATAAACCTAATGAACGTAAAGGTAAATCTTAAACTGCAATGTAATGCATTTATAGATTACATTAAAATCATAATGGTCAGACATATATAGTATCTATACTATATTTATCTATTTTTATACATTAATTATTTATTGGCCGGCCAACTTTATTACAAGTATGCATCCGAAATGACTACATTTGAACGTGAATTTATTTTGCAACGTTGAGAAAGTATGAATGATATTCAGATATTACTTCCGCCGTGTTGTTACTGTCACATGATCACAGCGTCAGCGTCTAAATCCCCTCCCGTGGCCTCATGGGATAGTAAAGTGTCCATCATATGCACACTTTCGTCTTTGGAATACTATGAATATTCAGAGATTCTGCATTCTAAATAGTAGGGAAGTATTTGATTTCAGAGCGAGACGAGCATTTTCCGCGACACAATCGCAGCCAATCAGAATGTATAGTGAGGTGGAGCGGATTTTGGACCAATGAGATTCCACAGTGGGCGGGGCTACTCAACATTAACCAAGTGATTGACGAAATCTGAAAGTACAAATTTATACGGAAGAGGCCGTTTTAATTGCTTTATAACATATGAGACGCTCAGAGAAAGCAACAGTCTCACAGTGAGTCGAGTGTCTTCACACTCCAGCGCCGCCTGGTTCCCCTGTCAGCTTAAATATAGACCACGGCGCAAAGAAGCTTGTCAGTGGATGTGATGTTTCATATCTGCTCATCTCCAGGGTCTCACACTGGAAACATATGGAGACACACTTAAGTTTCCATCCGTGAACCACTGAAACGAGCGCTGAACTCGTGCGTGAAGACGCGAAAGCACGAAAGAGACTTTTGATATCTGATGCTGAAACTGCAGAACATCTTGGATCCGTTTGGTTGAATTTCATCGCGTGAGTGTTGTCGTTCTTCTCATCTCCTCCAGCTCTCTCTTCTCCTCCTCACAGTCATTGAAATGATCAGGAGTTCAAGAGCGTTTCCATGGATCGGCATTCTCCACTAAAAGTGATCGGGCCGACCAAACCGTAAGTTGTAGAGATTTGAACCTTTGAAGGTTGGTAGTACCTCACACCGTCTACAGCGTCACCAAAGCTCGCCCCGATCGGCCTGACGGGGGCGCTACCGCGGTCAAAAGGACGAAATCGTTACGATTTTTAGGTATTTTTGAAAAACCTACTTTTGCAAACTAGTCCTGAGATTTTGGCCTGATCGCAACCAAACGAGTACAGAAAGATTCTCTTGAGTCTAATCGTCAATAATGATCAAAAAAAGTTCGATTCACGGATTTTAAGCGACGCTTAAATGTTCAAAGTGGGCGGAGCCGTTTGTGCTAAAATGGCTGTAACTTGTGAACGCAATTAGATATTTTCACCAAAATTGGCACAGGGGTGCATGGGCTCGATCTTTGGTCACGTGAAAAAAATCATGGCGATTGACCACTTGGTGGTGCTATAACCGAAAAAAAACATGAAAACTACTTAACCGTTAGTCCAATTGACTTGAAAATTGGCATGCGATGTCTTCGCCCAAGGTGCCGTGATTGTCTGTGAAGACATTGGTTTATCTCCAAAAACATGTCCGCAATCGGCCAATGAATTTTGGGCAGCTATCAAGGTCAACGGACTGACTTTTCTCAATATTGTGAGTTTATATCTCATAATTCTGACTTTTCTCAATATTGTGAGTTTATATCTCATAATTCTGACTTTTCTCAATATTGTGAGTTTTTATCTCATAATTCTGACTTTTCTCAATATTGTGAGTTTATATCTCATAATTCTGACTTTTCTCAATATTGTCAGTTTATATCTCATAATTCTGACTTTTCTCAATATTGTGAGTTTTTATCTCATAATTCTGACTTTTCTCAATATTGTGAGTTTATATCTCATAATTCTGACTTTTCTCAATATTGTGAGTTTATATCTCATAATTCTGACTTTTCTCAATATTGCGAGTTTATATCTCATAATTCTGACTTTTCTCAATATTGTCAGTTTATATCTCATAATTCTGACTTTTCTCAATATTGTGAGTTTATATCTCATAATTCTGACTTTTCTCAATATTGTCAGTTTATATCTCATAATTCTGACTTTTCTCAATATTGTGAGTTTATATCTCATAATTCTGACTTTTCTCAATATTGTGAATTATATCTCATAATTCTGACTTTTCTCAATATTGTCAGTTTATATCTCATAATTCTGACTTTTCTCAATATTGTCAGTTTATATCTCATAATTCTGACTTTTCTCAATATTGTGAGTTTATATCTCATAATTCTGACTTTTCTCAATATTGTGAGTTTATATCTCATAATTCTGACTTTTCTCAATATTGTGAGTTTATATCTCATAATTCTGACTTTTCTCAATATTGTGAGTTTTTATCTCATAATTCTGACTTTTCTCAATATTGTGAGTTTATATCTCATAATTCTGACTTTTCTCAATATTGTGAGTTTATATCTCATAATTCTGACTTTTCTCAATATTGCGAGTTTATATCTCATAATTCTGACTTTTCTCAATATTGTCAGTTTATATCTCATAATTCTGACTTTTCTCAATATTGTGAGTTTATATCTCATAATTCTGACTTTTCTCAATATTGTGAGTTTATATCTCATAATTCTGACTTTTCTCAATATTGTCAGTTTATATCTCATAATTCTGACTTTTCTCAATATTGTGAGTTTATATCTCATAATTCTGACTTTTCTCAATATTGTCAGTTTATATCTCATAATTCTGACTTTTCTCAATATTGTGAGTTTATATCTCATAATTCTGACTTTTCTCAATATTGTGAATTATATCTCATAATTCTGACTTTTCTCAATATTGTCAGTTTATATCTCATAATTCTGACTTTTCTCAATATTGTCAGTTTATATCTCATAATTCTGACTTTTCTCAATATTGTGAGTTTATATCTCATAATTCTGACTTTTCTCAATATTGTGAGTTTATATCTCATAATTCTGACTTTTCTCAATATTGTGAGTTTATATCTCATAATTCTGACTTTTCTCAATATTGTGAGTTTATATCTCATAATTCTGACTTTTCTCAATATTGTCAGTTTATATCTCATAATTCTGACTTTTCTCAATATTGTGAGTTTATATCTCATAATTCTGACTTTTCTCAATATTGCGAGTTTATATCTCATAATTCTGACTTTTCTCAATATTGTGAGTTTATATCTCATAATTCTGACTTTTCTCAATATTTTCAGTTTATATCTCATAATTCTGACTTTTCTCAATATTGTCAGTTTATATCTCATAATTCTGACTTTTCTCAATATTGTGAGTTTATATCTCATAATTCTGACTTTTCTCAATATTGTCAGTTTATATCTCATAATTCTGACTTTTCTCAATATTGTGAGTTTATATCTCATAATTCTGACTTTTCTCAATATTGTGAATTATATCTCATAATTCTGACTTTTCTCAATATTGTCAGTTTATATCTCATAATTCTGACTTTTCTCAATATTGTCAGTTTATATCTCATAATTCTGACTTTTCTCAATATTGTCAGTTTATATCTCATAATTCTGACTTTTCTCAATATTGTGAGTTTATATCTCATAATTCTGACTTTTCTCAATATTGTGAATTATATCTCATAATTCTGACTTTTCTCAATATTGTCAGTTTATATCTCATAATTCTGACTTTTCTCAATATTGTGAGTTTATATCTCATAATTCTGACTTTTCTCAATATTGTGAATTATATCTCATAATTCTGACTTTTCTCAATATTGTGAGTTTATATCTCATAATTCTGACTTTTCTCAATATTGTCAGTTTATATCTCATAATTCTGACTTTTCTCAATATTGTGAGTTTATATCTCATAATTCTGACTTTTCTCAATATTGTGAGTTTATATCTCATAATTCTGACTTTTCTCAATATTGTGAGTTTATATCTCATAATTCTGACTTTTCTCAATATTGTGAGTTTATATCTCATAATTCTGACTTTTCTCAATATTGTGAGTTTATATCTCATAATTCTGACTTTTCTCAATATTGTGAGTTTATATCTCATAATTCTGACTTTTCTCAATATTGTGAGTTTATATCTCATAATTCTGACTTTTCTCAATATTGTGAGTTTATATCTCATAATTCTGACTTTTCTCAATATTGTGAGTTTATATCTCATAATTCTGACTTTTCTCAATATTGTGAGTTTATATCTCATAATTCTGACTTTTCTCAATATTGTGAGTTTATATCTCATAATTCTGACTTTTCTCAATATTGTGAGTTTATATCTCATAATTCTGACTTTTCTCAATATTGTGAGTTTATATCTCATAATTCTGACTTTTCTCAATATTGTGAGTTTATATCTCATAATTCTGACTTTTCTCAATATTGTCAGTTTATATCTCATAATTCTGACTTTTCTCAATATTGTCAGTTTATATCTCATAATTCTGACTTTTCTCAATATTGTGAGTTTATATCTCATAATTCTGACTTTTCTCAATATTGTGAATTATATCTCATAATTCTGACTTTTCTCAATATTGTGAGTTTATATCTCATAATTCTGACTTTTCTCAATATTGTGAGTTTATATCTCATAATTCTGACTTTTCTCAATATTGTGAGTTTATATCTCATAATTCTGACTTTTCTCAATATTGTGAGTTTATATCTCATAATTCTGACTTTTCTCAATATTGTCAGTTTATATCTCATAATTCTGACTTTTCTCAATATTGTCAGTTTATATCTCATAATTCTGACTTTTCTCAATATTGTCAGTTTATATCTCATAATTCTGACTTTTCTCAATATTGTGAGTTTATATCTCATAATTCTGACTTTTCTCAATATTGCGAGTTTATATCTCATAATTCTGACTTTTCTCAATATTGTGAGTTTATATCTCATAATTCTGACTTTTCTCAATATTGTGAATTATATCTCATAATTCTGACTTTTCTCAATATTGTCAGTTTATATCTCATAATTATGACTTTTCTCAATATTGTCAGTTTATATCTCATAATTCTGACTTTTCTCAATATTGTCAGTTTATATCTCATAATTCTGACTTTTCTCAATATTGTGAGTTTATATCTCATAATTCTGACTTTTCTCAATATTGTGAATTATATCTCATAATTCTGACTTTTCTCAATATTGCGAGTTTATATCTCATAATTCTGACTTTTCTCAATATTGTGAGTTTATATCTCATAATTCTGACTTTTCTCAATATTGTGAATTATATCTCATAATTCTGACTTTTCTCAATATTGTCAGTTTATATCTCATAATTATGACTTTTCTCAATATTGTCAGTTTATATCTCATAATTCTGACTTTATAACTCGCAATTGCAACTTTATATCATGCAATTCTGAGGGAAAAAATCAGAATTGTTTCTCTCTCTCTCTCTATTATATTTATTTGAGTAAACTGTAAATGCGAATAAAGATACTTATATTCCAACTTTATATATAGAGATGAAGTTTAAAGAATCTGTGATGTCTATTTTTTTCTTAAACTCCAAATGGCATGGAGAAAATGTCTCGGAATACAAAAGGATGGAAATATAACGTTTTATGGCTGGATTTATGTACATCACAACAAAATTTGCTCTGGGTCGACAGATTTGAAGGACAAAGAAGATAAAGAAGATAAAGAAGATAAAGAAGCTGATGATCTATCAATGATAGATTGGAGTTGCTGAAGCGAACACGGACGCGTTCACGGCTATTTAAGCCGAGAAGAAGCTTCATTACACCAAATCTCCAGAGAGTTTGAAAAATGATTGTAATGCTCAACATGGCGGCTGCTGGCGAACGACTAGAGGCCATATTACGCTCTTTTTCAAAGTTGTTTTTGGACTCTATTAGATTGAATGTTCATTATTCTCTTTTGTTGCAGCTCCTCTCTTCCCAGTCTGTCAGTAACGCTCCGTTTACTTCCCGTCTCTATGAAGCCCCTCCTTCTGAAAAGCACACTGTGCTCTGATTGGTCGGCTGGAGCAGTTGTGATTGGTGTTTGGGAAATGTCCCGCCCCTCACCATAACCACACTACTAACTAACTCAACCAGACCCCGCCCCTTTATTCTGTGCATGAATTATGCAAATGGGACATTTTGAGAAGATGGAGGTGTTTCAGGAGTTCAGAAACACAGAACTCCCGCATTTTTCATGTTCAAACAGTAATGTCACACACTAAAGGAAGACGAACAGGGAGAAAAGCAGAATAGGTCGTCTTTAAATGTTTGACTAGCTTTAGTTTCAAAGTACCTCTAACAGCAGCGTGTGACTCGCCCTCGATCACACTCGTCTCAGAGATCAGACGCTCTCACCGTCTGCGCTCATGTTACCTGTCACGCTCAAAGGATTCTGGGAAGAGTGCGTCGGCCTGTTTGATCTCTGTCTGTTCTCGCTTAAACCTCTTCTTATAGGATTAGGACCAAAAAAGAAAACGAATATTTGTTTTAATGAAATTGCAGTCGATGGTTATATTGTTATGTTCGTGCATATAGATAAAAATTTCTTGTTCCTTTAGTGAAAAAAACATGCCTTGATTCGTTTAACTAAAGCATGATGTATTTGACTTCTTGCAGATGTTCATTAATATGTTTATTTAATCTGGCAAATGATATATTTTGTATCCGGGCACACATGCATTCAAAATATATTATTAGCCAGATTAAATAAACATATTAATAATAATATATATATATATATATATATATATTCAATATATTGGACAAATGACAGAAAATAATGTCGTTTTCAGATATTTTTAACGCATTTTAATAAAGAATTGTGAAATAAGTTAAATTCAGTAATTCATGTACATCGCCTATTATTGAACAAGAATTTTTATTATATACCAATTATTTTTGTAATATTTTTTCAAATTCATTTGTATATATTTTTTTTAACCATCCTATTCATTTTGTGATTTATTAGCATTAGGTGAGTGACAGCCGGAATAAACTGTAAACACTAAAATAATTTCTGTTTTCAAATCTTTTTTGTGAAACTTCGTGTAAATGTTGTATTCATGTTTTTTAAAATTTGTTTTATACATTTATTATTTACAATATTTATTGAATTTATTGAAACATAAATATTTTTTTTCAACTTTTATATATACATTTTTGCATATATATATATATATATATAATTTGTTTATTATTTATTTTAATTTTTTTGGTATTTTCTTTACAGCTATATTTTTGTATATTTTCACTAGTAAAACTATTGAGCTTCTAATTTTCATAAAGTTGTGAAAACGTTCTAGATCATCCAGAAATAGCTGCACCTGGCGACAGCGAGAGCTCAGCTTGAGCAGCGTGTGGCGGTGTTGATTTAAATCACTCCTCAATCAAGCACGCACAGATCCGCCGTGGGTCGAGCCGTCGCATGACTGGCCCGTTAACTCCTACTGCGCTCGCTGAAAAGACAGCGCCGCCATGTTGGATCTGCCATGAATGGAGGCGTTTCTGGGTGAAAAGAGGCCGGTGGATGCCCTCGGCAGTGCCAGTGGGCACAGTATGCCAATCCGGCCTAAAGGACAAGAGAGCTCGTTCTCGACGAATGGAGGGAGTCACTATTGAAGTAAGAGTCTTTCAACACGCAAACACACACAAAGAAGCGTCTTAAGAAAGTTGAGCCCAGGCCACCGGGGTCGTACCACTCCGAAATAAAGGGAGTTCATTCTGTGTGCACAAACAAGGCTTTAATCTTCCTAAAACAACACTGTCTGTTTGAACAAACGTCAATGGGTGCATTGTGGCTATCATGTGACTCGTGTCTATAGACGTCTGTCCACATCCACAGCTAAATACACTGGATTACAGACAACAAACAGCGACACATGAGATTTAGTGCACAAATTCACCCGCATTTCAATGCAGCCATAGTTACTCGGTGTTTCATTGATTACTCACACCTGTTCCTCGTCTGATCGTGAGCTCCTGAACCGCTTTAAATCGAGCCTTCAATGCTGCCAAACATAATAAAAAAGTCAAAAAGTCAAAATTATTACATAAAAAGTCATAATTGAGATGAAAAGACGGAATTAAAATTGTTTTAAAAAGCAAAATAATGACAAAAGTAAAAATGATGTTACAAAAAGTCAAAATAACGACAGCCAAAATGACTTGAAATTAATGACGTACAAATTCATTATTGTAAGCTACAAAAATTGAAACAATAGCATAGTTATAATTTCAACTTTTAATGTCCTAATTATGAATTTTATGACATACAAAATAAAGATTATGACAAAAAAGTCAACTAATTATGAGATTAAAAAGTCAAGATTCTAACAAGTCATAAATATGATATAAAAGTAAACATTTTTTTATGAAATGCGAAATTATAAGAAAAAGTACATATTTTTTTTAATAAAAAGTCAAAATAATGACAGCCAACATGACTTAAAAAATGAACATAAATTGAAATGAATGATATACAAAGTCATAATTTTAACCTAAAAAATCGAAACAATTACATAAAAAATGAAAATTTCAACTTTTTATGTCATAATTATGACTTTTGTTGTATTTATGACATACAAAGTAAAAATTAGGACATGAAGAGTCAGAAATTAATTATGCGATTAAAAAGTCGAAATTACGACAAGTTATAAATATGACAAAATAAGTAAAAATTGTTATAAAATGTCAAATTGACATCAAAAGTAAAAATGCTGTTACAAAAAGCCAAAATAGTGACAGCCAAAATGATAATAATTCTAACATAAATTGAAATTCTGATATACAAAGTCATAATTCTGATCTAAAAATTGAAACAATAACATAAAAAGTGATCATTTCCACTTTTTATGTCCTATTTCTGAATTTTAATGCCATAACTACGATGCATGAGAGCGTGGCTGTTTTCTGACGTGCTGGAAATGAGCGACGCCTTCAGAGCGAGGCAGATACGAACACTAGTAAGTGAACACTGATTTGCAGCCTGTTTTATCCAGCTTCACTGGATAGAAGATCACATGACCCTCTGAAATCACTTCTGAAGCCAGCGGGTCTCCAAACAGCGATGATTAAACAATCAATGACAGACGAGGCTCGCGTCTGTTGTATCAAATATTTACAGTGTACTCTGTGGTTTTCTTGTCCTTTTCTCTTTACATTTGTATTTATTTTGTATTAGGCACAGATATAAAATCAGACAGGACTCTAATTGTGTGTATCAGACTGATATTGACGACACAAATCGATGTTTTGAACAGAAATTGAACCACAATCACTACGGAGAAATGACAGGAAAGTCGAAAAACAGACGGGTGTAATTAGAGGCGATTAACAGCAGGTTTCCGTCAGCAGACTCATGCAGATCAGTTTAGAGTCCAGTAAACGTCTGTGAGAATTAATGGTTCATTGGACTCTCTCTCTCTCTCTCTTTCTCTCACACACACACACACACACACATTTTGTAAAACAATAAAATGAGTCCAAAGGTGAAGATGAAGACAAGAGACACAGAGAGTTTAATGCTGTTTTTACAGGAAAAATCGAATTTGCTCGCGATGCCAACTGGCACCAAGATTCAAGACGCATAAAACGAACAGACAGCGGAGTGAATCAATACAACTGTTCACTGAATCAAATACTCTGAAAAATGATTCACAGAAGTGAATCAAACTCTACATCTCTACATCACCCTTTTTGTTTTTCGGTTAATAAAATATCTACTACGACATGATTAAATGAAGTTTGAATGAAATGAAAAAAAATTGAAAATGAAAAAAAAAAAATGTTTTCAAATTGGGTATGTAACACACTTTTTCAAAGATTTGGGGTCGGTAAAATTTTTTAATGTTTATAAATAAAGTCTCACCAAAGCTGTATTTATTTGATCAAAACACAGTAAAAATTGTGAAATATTATTCCAATGTAAATCATCTGTTTTCTACGTGAATATATAGTAAAGTGTAATTTATTCCTGTGATCAAAGCTGAATTTATTCGTTAAAAAATATAGTAAAAATCACAAAATAGTTTTACTATGCAAATCAGCTGTTTTCTATGTGAATATATAGTAAAGTGTCCTTTATTCCTGTGTTCAAAAATACAGTAAAAATCACAAAATATTTTTACTATCTAAATCAGCTGTTGTTTATAAATAAAGTCTCACCAAAGCTGTATTTATTTGATCAAAACACAGTAAAAATTGTGAAATATTATTCCAATGTAAATCATCTGTTTTCTACGTGAATATATAGTAAAGTGTAATTTATTCCTGTGATCAAAGCTGAATTTATTTGTTAAAAAATATAGTAAAAATCACAAAATATTTTTACTATCTAAATCAGCTGTTTTCTATGTGAATATATAGTAAAATATAATTTATATGCCGTGATCAAAGCTGAATTTATTTGTTCAAAAATATAGTAAAATCACAAAATATTTTTACTATCTAAATCAGCTGTTTTCTATGTGAATATATAGTAAAATATAATTTATATCCAGTGATCAAAGCTGAATTTTCAGCATCATTACTCCAGTCTTCAGTGTCACATGATCCTTCACAAATCATTCTGATATGATGATTTAATGCACATTTCTGATTATTATCAATGTTGAAAACAGTCATATTTTTGTAGTAACTGTGATTTATGTTATTTTTCAGGATTCTTTGATGAATAGAAAGTTCAAAAGAACCACGTTTATTTGAAACAGAAATCGTTTGTAACATTATAAATGTCTATACTGTCACTTTTGATTAGATCCTTGCTTAATAAAAATTTTAATTTCGTGCAAAAAATATATTTACACACATCGCCTCTTCCTCAAAAACACTCTGTCAGAATGGCAGCCCCATTACATTAGTATCGATCTGAAGTCAGACTGAGGGATCTTTTTTCCCAGCAATAGATCATTTTCCGTCAGAAAAGGTTTGTTCATTATTGTTTGTTGATTAGTGACGCACCGAATTTGTTGTGCGATGGCCATATTTCTGCCTCAAGCTCGTCCCGAGATAATGCGCATGAATCTGCATCCCCGGAGAGGTTTGTGACGGCCGTCAGGACACATCGGACGAGTCAGAAGACGAGCCACGAGCTCCGGCCAACATTTATGTAACCATTAAAACCCGCAGGGGCTCATGCGTGACCTCTGACCCCGAGCGCTAGAGCCGAGAAGCCGCTGGATGTCCGTTTAACCTTGAGCATTAAAGGACGCACGCGCCGCAGCTGAATGTGACCCAAATCTGATTTTTTTTCCCCCTTTACCTCACATGTGACACAGATCTGTTTTTCTGGGTGACGCGTTGCCAGATCTCCCTAGAGAAATAAGCAACCTGCCCTGACAAAACAAGCCAAAATAAGCCACGTGCCTTTCCAAAAGAGGCTGCCGTTTGTGTTCTAGGGTCTCTGTTAAATTATTGTGTGGCATAGTAACTTTTTTTCATCCATCCGTCTCATATTTCTCACTAAATATGATTCTGGGCCATTTTTATGCGACAAAAGACTATAATTTAGTACTTAGATATTCTATTATGCTTTTAATAGAATATATAATTGATTAATTATTTGACAGCAAGCATGGAATGTTTCTTGAGCAGCAAATCAGAATGATTTCTGAAGGATCATGTGACACTGAAGAGTAATGATGCTGAAAATTAAGCTTTGAATCACCGGAATGAATTATATTTTACTCTACATTGACAGAAAACTGCTGATTTACATGGTAAAAATATTTCACAATTTTTACTGTTTTTTTTAGCAAATGAATTCAGCTTTGAATCACTGGAATAAATTATATTTTACTCTATATTGACATAGAAAACAACTGATTTACATTGTAAAAATATCTCACAATTTTTACTGTTTTTTAAGCAAATAAATGCAGCTTTGAATCACTGGAATAAATTATATTTTACTCTATATTGACATAGAAAACAACTGATTTACATTGTAAAAATATCTCACAATTTTTACTGTTTTTTAAGCGAATAAATGCAGCTTTGAATCACCGGAATAAATTATATTTTACTCTATATTGACATAGAAAACAACTGATTTACATTGTAAAAATATCTCACAATTTTTACTGTTTTTTAAGCGAATAAATGCAGCTTTGAATCACCGGAATAAATTATATTTTACTCTATATTGACATAGAAAACAACTGATTTACATTGTAAAAATATCTCACAATTTTTACTGTTTTTTAAGCAAATAAATGCAGCTTTGAATCACTGGAACAAATTATATTTTACTCTATATTGACATAGAAAACAACTGATTTACATTGTAAAAATATTTCACAATTTTTACAGTTTTTTAAGCAAATAAATGCAGCTTTAAATCACTGGAATAAATTATATTTGACTCTCTATTGACATAGAAAACAACTGATTTACATTGTAAAAATATCTCACAATTTTTACTGTTTTTTTAAGCAAATAAATGCCGCCTCAACTTCTTTTAAAAACATTTTAAAATATTTCCTCAATGGTGTGTTCCATGAATCCACATAAAATCTAATACAATGCATCTGAACACTGATTTATAAAGATCCTGCATTAGCCGTGTGCACCTGCCGCTGACGCCTACCACATCCCAGAATAGCTCATCATAGGACAAACACTGATCCATTGCAGATTCGGATTCAGTCTTCAGCAACTTTTTTTTTTCCAGTTAGCTAAACCAACATGGGCGATCTGCTCTTTTTTCTCTCTCTTTTGCCCAGAGAAATCAAACAGAAGAACATTTCTCAATCTCTTGTACCTACACACACACTTACTTTCTGTCTCTGATGTTTTTTTACGCACTTTTCTTCTCGTCTCTCACTCTTTTTTTCTGTGTGTGCCACATTCTGTCTGGAGGCAGAGCATAAAAATAAGCACAGAGAGAGGCGGAAAATGAAGTAGGAGTGAATTTCCTCCTGCGAGCTTCATCGCCTGCATCAGATCTCGCTCTAAATGTGCAGATCAATTTCCAGTAATTGCCATTAGCGGTTAATAAATGTGTTAATTGAGAACACTATTCACACTGACAGAATTAAAGGAATCCTTCACCCAAATAGGGAAATTCTGTCATCGTTATTGATTATCATGACTAAACATCAGAATTGAAATCTGAACCATGCCGTTTATAATAATCATCATTATAATATTCAAACACAGACAGTCAATGTTTTAGTTGTGGCGATTTTTCAAACGATTCGTTCTGCTAGTTACACCAAACTCACCAAAAGGCCGTCTTTATGAGGGAATTATTATGATTCAAACACACAAACGATTCATTTAATGCTCATCCGTTCAGGAATGAAATGGGTGAGTCATTGAATCATTCACTCAAATGCTTCGTTTTACAATGGAACTGAAATAACGGTGTGTTGACTGTAGTTTGGATCGTAATCGGATTGCAATTCGGAGGCCCATTTATTCGGTTTATCTCTGTTATATTTACGTTATCTCATATTTCGCTCTTAATACTCACATAACACACACACACACACACATATATATGTATATAAGTAAACGCATTCTATATCTATAACTATTGTTATAATCACGAATGAAAACAAAAACAGCATTCAATCTTCATCCCGTCCTCAAACGAATGATACTTAAACCAGCAAATCATTGACGAGTTATTCGTTGAATCATTCAGTCAAATGATTTGTTCAAAACAGCTGATTCATTTAGAGATAAAACAGAAGTGACTTAGCGAGTCATTCGTTACAATGATTCATTCAGTAACAAAACTGAAATTGTGTTGCTCTGAGACGTTTCTGAACTATTTTCGTTGACAAAATAGAGGAAAAGCAGACAATACTGTGTCACCTAATAGCCTATTAACTTTTTGTTTATTGAATTTATTGTTGTATAAAATCAATATCACATTTGCAAAAGTGCCGATATTCTGGAAATATCAGCGATATTGCTTATAAATATTACAAACGAACTTATACGGAGACTTTTTTTTTTCGAATTGGTTGTTTAAGATGTTTTATTTTCTGTAGAAAAAATTCCAAATCATCTTGAATCATATTCCAAACCAGCAAATAATTCTAACGCAAACCAAGTAAATTATGATAAACACAAATGACTCTTTCGGTGACAGAAGTATTGAACGAATCGTCTATGAATCACCAGCTCACAGTTCATTCGTTTAATTTGGATCTTTTCCTTGGCCGAGCAAAAACAGATAAATTATGATAAACACAAATGATCTTTAATGCTTTGATGTTATGTAATGTTTAATAAAGTAAATAAATAAATAAAGATAAACATAAATGATTCATTCCCCTCCCGACTCTTTCGTTCATTTGCAGTGTGACAGAAGCAACGAACTAATCGTTCATGTGTCGTTCAACACAAGCTCACGGATTTGGATCTTTTTCTTGGCGGAGCAAACATAGACAAAACAACTGTTAAGATTGCGTTCAAAAAATATAAGTTAATAAGTTTAATACTGGTTAACTACCGCTTCATTGTGTAAAATCTTTACCAGATATTAACCGTAAAATTATGCACCGAGTCATCGATTTGCTCGCCTCTGATTGGCTAATCCGCTGCCGTCGCTCATCGACATGTGTCACATTCGCCCGTGATTGGCCGTGAGTCATTCATCACAAGCTTCAAGTAACAATCGAGTGCTTGCTGAGTAACCGCTCACCCGGTAATGCACTCGGTAAGTGGCTTGTTTATGATAAGAGAACAGAGAAAGGGCAGAACAGACATGCAAATCACACAAAGTTTTGCGCAGCACACCATAATTGAACGGCCACCCACTCTGTGTAAATATTGGCCCTTAATTCAAACCAGTCGGTAGTTTGCGCGCACACACACACACACACACACACACACTCGTCCTGGGCAGAAGAAAATTGGGGTCAGATGCATTTAGAAGCGCTCCGTCATCCGCCACGGTATGCGGGGTGGGAAGAACTGAGCGGAGGAGGGAAGCGAAATGCGCTTGTAAAATGTAAATTTACAGCCTCCTCTGCGGCAGTAATTGAGTATCAGCGAGCGGGACTATGGCAAGCCGTTTTGACTTTTATTCATTCCCAGGATATGAACTATCACTAGTTAAAATGTTCATTCTTGATATCAGGAATTACATTTCCACTAGTAACAAAGTTCATTCTTGATATCAACAATTGTATTTTTACTGGTGAAATCTCGCCATAGGCTGCCATTCAAACTCAATTGTTGATATCAAGAATTCATTTCTTACTAGTTGAAATTCCAGTTTCACACATCAGGAATACAATTCTTACTAGTAACAATGCAAATTGTTGATATCAAGAATTACATTGTCACTAGTGCAAATGTCTATTCTTAATATCAACTAGTAAAAATGTTCATTTCTGATATCTGAAATGAATTCTTGATATCAAGATAATTTCTGATATCTAAAACGACTTTCTTACTAGTAAAAATCACATTCGTGATATCAGAAATGAACATTTTTACTAGTAGTAATTCAATTGTTGATATCAAGAATAGACATTTGCACTAGTAACAATGTAACGGTTGATATCAGAAATGTGCATTTTTACTGGTAAGAATTGTATTCCTGAAATGTGAAACTGGAATTTCAACTAGTAAGAAATGAATTCTTGATATCAACAATTGAGTTTGAATGGCAGCCTATGGCGAGATTTCACTAGTAAAAATGCAATTCTTGATATCAACAATTTAATTTGAATGGCAGCCTATGGCGAGATTTCACCAGTAAAAATACAATTCTTGATATCAACAATTGAGTTTGAATGGCAGCCTATGGCGAGATTTCACCAGTAAAAATGCAATTCTTGATATCAACAATTGAGTTTGAATGGCAGCCTATGGCGAGATTTCACCAGTAAAAATGCAATTCTTGATATCAACAATTGAGTTTGAATGGCAGCCTATGGCGAGATTTCACCAGTAAAAATGCAATTCTTGATATCAACAATTGAGTTTGAATGGCAGCCTATGGCGAGATTTCACCAGTAAAAATGCAATTCTTGATATCAACAATTGAGTTTGAATGGCAGCCTATGGCGAGATTTCACCAGTAAAAATGCAATTCTTGATATCAACAATTGAGTTTGAATGGCAGCCTATGGCGAGATTTCACCAGTAAAAATACAATTCTTGATATCAACAATTGAGTTTGAATGGCAGCCTATGGCGAGATTTCACCAGTAAAAATACAATTCTTGATATCAACAATTTAATTTGAATGGCAGCCTATGGCGAGATTTCACCAGTAAAAATACAATTCTTGATATCAACAATTGAGTTTGAATGGCAGCCTATGGCGAGATTTCACCAGTAAAAATACAATTCTTGATATCAACAATTGAGTTTGAATGGCAGCCTATGGCGAGATTTCACCAGTAAAAATGCAATTCTTGATATCAACAATTGAGTTTGAATGGCAGCCTATGGCGAGATTTCACCAGTAAAAATACAATTCTTGATATCAACAATTGAGTTTGAATGGCAGCCTATGGTGAGATTTCACCAGTAAAAATACATTTCTTGATATCAACAATTGAGTTTGAATGGCAGCCTATGGCGAGATTTCACCAGTAAAAATGCAATTCTTGATATCAACAATTGAGTTTGAATGGCAGCCTATGGCGAGATTTCACCAGTAAAAATGCAATTCTTGATATCAACAATTGAGTTTGAATGGCAGCCTATGGCGAGATTTCACCAGTAAAAATGCAATTCTTGATATCAACAATTGAGTTTGAATGGCAGCCTATGGCGAGATTTCACCAGTAAAAATACAATTCTTGATATCAACAATTGAGTTTGAATGGCAGCCTATGGTGAGATTTCACCAGTAAAAATACATTTCTTGATTTCAACAATTGAGTTTGAATGGCAGCCTATGGCGAGATTTCACCAGTAAAAATGCAATTCTTGATATCAACAATTGAGTTTGAATGGCAGCCTGTGGCGAGATTTCACCAGTAAAAATGCAATTCTTGATATCAACAATTGAGTTTGAATGGCAGCCTATGGCGAGATTTCACCAGTAAAAATACATTTCTTGATTTCAACAATTGAGTTTGAATGGCAGCCTATGGTGAGATTTCACCAGTAAAAATACATTTCTTGATTTCAACAATTGAGTTTGAATGGCAGCCTATGGCGAGATTTCACCAGTAAAAATGCAATTCTTGATATCAACAATTGAGTTTGAATGGCAGCCTATGGCGAGATTTCACCAGTAAAAATACATTTCTTGATTTCAACAATTGAGTTTGAATGGCAGCCTATGGCGAGATTTCACCAGTAAAAATGCAATTCTTGATATCAACAATTGAGTTTGAATGGCAGCCTGTGGCGAGATTTCACCAGTAAAAATGCAATTCTTGATATCAACAATTGAGTTTGAATGGCAGCCTATGGCGAGATTTCACCAGTAAAAATACATTTCTTGATTTCAACAATTGAGTTTGAATGGCAGCCTATGGTGAGATTTCACCAGTAAAAATACATTTCTTGATTTCAACAATTGAGTTTGAATGGCAGCCTATGGCGAGATTTCACCAGTAAAAATGCAATTCTTGATATCAACAATTGAGTTTGAATGGCAGCCTATGGCGAGATTTCACCAGTAAAAATACATTTCTTGATTTCAACAATTGAGTTTGAATGGCAGCCTATGGCGAGATTTCACCAGTAAAAATGCAATTCTTGATATCAACAATTGAGTTTGAATGGCAGCCTGTGGCGAGATTTCACCAGTAAAAATGCAATTCTTGATATCAACAATTGAGTTTGAATGGCAGCCTATGGCGAGATTTCACCAGTAAAAATACATTTCTTGATTTCAACAATTGAGTTTGAATGGCAGCCTATGGCGAGATTTCACCAGTAAAAATGCAATTCTTGATATCAACAATTGAGTTTGAATGGCAGCCTATGGCGAGATTTCACCAGTAAAAATACAATTCTTGATATCAAGAATGAACTTTGTTACTAGTGGAAATATAATTCTTGATATCAAAAATTGTCATTGTTACTAGTGGAAATTAATTCCTGATATCAGGAATTAACATTTTAACTAGTGAAAATGTAATTGTTGATATCACAAGTTCATATCCTGAGAATGAATAAAAGTCAAAATGGCTTGCCATTGCGGGACCCGATTGGGCCGCAACACTGCGTAACCTTCCGCTTGTCCAGAGCCTCTTATCAGGTGATAAAAAAGCTCGTATAGCTGGAAGCCCTTTTTATGACACACAGAGTCATATATTTACGAGAACTTTTGTTCATGACTTAAAATGAAAAGGTTCTATTTATTTGAAGTCATTTCATATATTTAATGACACGCTATTGACACTTTATCATCACCTGCATTATATCCTTATATTTAATACTGTGAATTTGCTTATTTTTATTGTTCTTGTTGCGTGTCGTTTCTTATTATTCGTACTGTATTGTGTATTATTGTTATGTTATACTGTTTATTCTTGTTATTCTTTTTGTCCTTTATTGTGTATTCTTTCATAATTTCAACTTTTTACCTAATAAATGTGACTTAGTACATCATAATTTTGACTTTTTACCTCATAAATATGACTTAGTTAAATGTGACATAGTTTCACATTTTTATCATAATTATGACTTAATAATTCACAATTTAAACTATTTGTCATAAATGTGAATTAGCACGTCATAATTTCAACTTTTTACCTAATAAATATGACTTAGTACTTCAAAATTGCAACTATTTAGGTCATAAATGTGACTTAGTACATCATAATTTTGACTTTTTACCTCAAAAATATGATGACAGGCTATTTTGTTATAATTTCAACTTTTTACCTCATAAATGACTTAGTATGACATACTTTCAAATGTTTATCATAATTATGACGTAATATGTCATAATTTAAACTATTTGTCATAAATGTGAATTATCATGTCATAATTTCGACTTTTTACCTAATTATGATGCCACATTTTCAATATTATACCTTGTAAATATGATTTATTATGTCATAATTTCAACTTTTTACCTCATAATTAAGACTTAGTACATCATAATTTTGACTTTTTATATCATAAATATGATAACAGTCAATTATGTTCTAATTTCAACGTTTTACGTCATAAATGACTTAGTATGCCATAGTTTCAAATTTTTATGATAATTATGACTTAAGACGTCATAATTTTGACTTTTAAACTCATAATTATGACACCATATTTTCAATATTGACCTCACAAATATGACTTTGTACGTCATAATTTCGATATTATACCTCATAATTATGATGACAAGCTATTTTGTTATAATTTCAACTTTTTACCTCATAAATATGATTTAGTATGACATAGTTTCAAAAAATTTTATCATAATTATGACTTAATATGTCATAATTTAAACTTTTTGTCATGATTGTGAATTAGCACGTCACAATTTCGACTTTTTACCTAATAATGACGCCACATTTTCAATATTATACCTCATAAATATGATTTATCATGTCATAATTTTGATTTTTTTACCTCATAAATCATTTAGTACGTCCTCATTTCAACTTTAAAACTTTTTATCGTAATAATGACTGTCATAATTTAGACTATTGACCTCATAAATATGAATTAGTACGTCATCATTCACACTTATGTCTCAATTGTGATTATTTTTTGACACCAGACAAATAATGACATTTAAATAAATCATGAATATTCAATATATTGAAATGACGCTGGGGTTGCTGAGATGTTCCGAGTGGTTGCTAGGTGATACAGTCCCAAGTCGGGTCCGTGGGATTTTTCCGCCTGTTTTCCGATCTGCTCGGAAGTGTGAAGAAACGAATAAAGCGAGGCTTTTAAATGCATGAAACGATAGCCTCGTCCAAAACAGGTTTTGGAGAAACACACGCAAAGTCATTCGGTCTCATTTGAATATTCAAATCTGAAGCTGAATGAGCTTAACTCGAAAGTGAAGTAAAATATAAAACAGGGTGTCGTCGGTCAGCACCTGTTTGTAAGCGAGAGGACAAAGGAATCCACCCGAACGCAGGGCGTGTAAGCGGACGCCGCGCGCCTCCGGGGATCTGAACGCATTATATTCTCCTCCCGCCCTCAGCCACAAAACGCAATGGGAAGTCCCTGCCAGAGCGGGCGTGAATAAATCAAGGCCGGGACCAAACGAAGCTGTCAGGATTCAAAAGAAAGAGTGCTTAGTACAAAGAAAGGATACGACTGTACCACACCTGTTTTCCTGGGAGTCTCCCGTATTTCGCCCCCCTCCCCTTTCGTTATTTCTCCCGGTAAACTCCCGTAATTTGTACGGCCCAAACCTCCTTATATGAATCGCATCAGTGTACTATTCCACGCTCGTCCAGGTGCCAATCTCCCAAAATACACACAAAAAATATCCGTGTGAATTTAACAACAGCTGGACGGCAGAATTTAACTTCACATCTCAAAACCGCACGGACGGCGCACAACGTGTGTCGCACTACTTTAACATCATCTCTTGAAAATACTTGTGTTCCACGGTTACATTTGCTTTGCCGTTTTTCTGTTTATGAAATTACATTTATTATACTAATAAAAATAAATGCAAAGAAACATGAATACGTCACGTTATTGTCAGTAACATTCATTTTGTGTCTTTTCTTCAGCGTCCAGCAGCAAAAATACCACACGTAAAGATATTGGAGGTAGTTTTACTTCATAATTAATTTGCACATTTTATCTCATAAAAATGACGTGATAATTTCGACTTTTTACCTCATGACTTAGTATGTCGTAATTTTGACTTTTTACCTCATAATTGTCATAATTTTTACCTCATCACTGACTTATGTCATAATTTCCACATTTTATCTCATGAATATGACGTAATAATTTCGATAACTTAGAGTCATGATTTCTACTATATACACCTCATAATTAGTATGTCATAATTTTGGACTTAATATCTAAACATGCCAAATGTCTACTTTTTTAAAATTTGTGTATTCATTTTAATATTTTTACATTTTATATTATACAACAACACACCTTTTCAGTCTCTCTACTTTAAAAGTTCATGTTTCATTTATTTAATAGTTTTTAATGTAATAAAATATTTAATATTTGTAAATATTTTGTAACATTTATATTATTATTATTTATTTATATGATATTTCAGTATTATGAATAGTTTATTTTGATGCAAATGAATTTGGCGACTCTGATTATAGTGCAGCATTAGTGTTCAACACATATATATATATATATATATATATATTAAAGATATGTTAGCGAGCGCAACGGTCTTGAGCTGTATTTTCAAGTTACTAAATGATTAAATAACAGTTGAAGAGCGTTCAAAATAACCAAATCTCTACTTCAGGCAGTGAGAAAAACTGGAAAAACGGCCTTCGTGAAACAAACCCACTGTAATCGAAAACAACTCCACGCATCTTTTCTTGAGAGATTCTCCGGTGCCTTATAAAATCAGAAGAATGAAACCGTTCAATCATAATGACAAGCTGATGCGAACACAGAAGAGCAGGTATTGAGGTTCACGGTCCTGGCAGACTTTCTTCTGTCAGAGCATGGCATCTCTGTGGCACGCTGGCAAAGACGGGCGATCACAACACACACACACACACACACATACTAACTACACACTAACCCCCAGTCCGGGACACAGAGGACGCTTTGTGGGCCGCCCAGCGCAACAGAAATTCTGAACAAAGGCTCTTGTGTCCGAGGCATCTTCACAGCTGCGGCGTACAGCGGGTTTACGACACTTCCAACCACCGTTTTCTCTCTTGAACGGCAGCGCATCGCTCCCTTCTCATCCAGTATACCTGGCTATTGATTAAACGATCCTCAAAAATGTTAAAGTGACATTTATGCGAGGAATAATTGGAAAATAACGCACACCTGAGATGGTGATGTGTGCGTTATTTTCTGATAATTCAACGGACCGGAGTCAATTATTCCACTTTTGACTGTTTGACATGTTCAGATGTTGTATTATTTTGACTTTTTACCTCATCACTATGACTTATGTCATAATTTCCACATTTTATCTCATAAAAATGACGTAATAATTTCGACTTTTTACCTCAAGACTTAGAATGTCATCATTTTGAATATTAACCTCATAAATATGACTTAGTGTGCCATAATTTCTACTTTTAATCCTCATAATTTTCACATTTTATCTCATAAAAATGACGTAATAATTTCGACTTTTGAGTATGTCATCATTTTGAATATTAACCTCATAAATATGACTTGGTGTGCCATAATTTCTACTTTATACCTCATAATTGTCATCATTTTGACTTTTTACCTCATCACTATGACTTATGTCATAATTTCCACATTATATCTCATAAAAATGACGTAATAATTTCGACTTTTTACCTCAAGACTTAGAATGTTGTAATTTTGCATATTTACCTCATAAATATGACTTGGTGTGCCATAATTTCTACTTTATACCTCATAATTGTCATCATTTTGACTTTTTACCTCATCACTATGACTTATGTCATAATTTCCTCAAAAATGTTAAAGTGACATTTATGCGAGGAATAATTGGAAAATTACGCACACGTGAGATGGTGATGCGGCCATGATGCAAAAGTGTGCGTTATTTTTCTGATAATTCAACGGACCGGAGCCAATTATTCCGCTTTTGACATGTTCAGATGTTGTATTTTGGTTTTTGTCATTAAAAAACATGACTGACTTCTTACGCATCTCTTCCTAAAACGTCATTTTAGAGCTGGTAAAGAGACTTGAGCCGTTGATGGAATAATAATTAGAGAGAGAGAGAGATTGAGCATGTGTGAATTACCCGAGTCGAAAGCGCATGACGCAACTTAGGGCGAGTCCGAATCCACTTTTGCTAGTTTAACAATGGAAAAAATGGTCTGAAAGGGCTGAACCCCGTCTCTGAATGAGTCACGGGTGTAGACCAATCAGAGTGTCGTCTCACATTCCCTTTAAAAGCAAGTTCTCACACCAAGGTGGAGGAATTTGCATGCGGAAAAACGAAATGCTCGTGAGGGAGGTTAAAGGGTTAATGTTATAAAGCGACGAGAATACGCCAAAAAAACTACATAACGACTTTATTCAACGATATCTAGTGATGGACGATTCACTGATTCATGAAGCTTCACGAATCTTTTGTGTCGAATCAGTGATTCGGAGCGCCAAAGTCACGTGAACTATTGAAATTTCGAAACTCTGATGACGTAACGAAGCCTCGTTTACTGAAATCACGTGACTTTGGCGCTCCGAATCACTGATTCGAATCAAAAGATTCGTGAAGCTTCGTGAATCAGTGAATCGTCCATCACTAGATGTCGTTGAATAAAGTCGTTATGTAGTTTTTTTGGCGTATTCTCGTCGCTTTATAACATGAATGTTGACCCACTGTAGTCACATGACCTGTTTTAAATATGTTTTAGTGGACATTGAAAGTGTTCATGATCTGTCAATAGAGACTCACTGATTTCATCAGAAACATCTTCATTCGTGTTCTGAAGATGAACGAAGGTGTAGAACCACATGAGCGAGAAGAACTAATGACTGAAATCTCATTTTGGAGTGAATTAACCCTTTAAATCATCTATGGGACAAGCCGGATTCCACCAAAGAATTTGTATTGTTATGCACACAATAATAATCTTTTACATTGTAATATTTGGCATCTTTGCACGTTGTGCACCCACTTATAGGTGCATATCACGAACGGGCTCTTGAATAACAACGAAAACAAATGACTGTGCCATTGACTTCAGAGCAGGTTTTTGTTGGTGAATAGCAACACGCCAACAATGCACCTGAACACACCTGGTTTTCAGACCAGAACAGATGGACGCGAGTGAACCATAGGACCCTGTGTCTCTCAACAGTGTTCGACAGCGAAACTGTGTGTTTATCTGCTTCAAGAACAGCCGTTATTTCCTCGCTGGTGAGAAACATCTTGTAGCTTTTAAGTTGCTAAACTATTTTACTGATGAAATCGTGACAACACGTTTCTTTACTATATTTATTTGCTGTGTTTTGGTTCTTCTGCTGTTGTCGGAACTTTGCAATTACGGAACTCGTTTGGCGGACTGATATAGAGCTGTGATGCGGTCAAAACCTGCCTGGAACTACTTTAGCCGTACGCTTCCCTGAAAATAACTGCACGCCTTCGGATGTTCGTCAACCAATCAGATTCAGCGCCGTAGTAGAAATACACGGATCACACAACCCAGGCCAGCACTGTCACACGCGTTCCTCTGATCTACTTCTGGACGTGAGGTTTGAACGGTCCGTCCTGGCAGCACATCAAACAGAAGCCGCATGAAAGCCAGAACACACAGAAAAGGTTTTCCGTGCGAAAATCCATCCGGACGAGAAAAAACAGAACTTTTCTGCATAGCCAGCAAAAGCTGAAGACAAAGTCAACAACAACATCGGACTGACCCATTTAACATATTTCTTTATCATTAATGCACCAAAGTGAAACTGCAATGTTTGCAATTCAGCAGCTCAAGCCTTTAAAAGTGAGCAAGAGTGAAAAACATGGGAAAAACACGTCCATCATGCTTCAACATCCACACGTGAACACTGTACGACTGAACGCATAATAAAAGACAGAAGCCTTCAAACCAAAACCATCATTCATACTGGCTATATATATATATATGTGTGTGTTTAAGCATATATATCCTATACACAGCTTATATATACATACACACACACACACATATATAGCCTATTTATAGCTTATATATATACACACACACACACACACACATATATATACACACACACATATATATAGTATTTTTAAGCATATATAGCCTTTATATAGCTTATATGTGTGTGTGTGTGTAAATCCATATATTTACACACACACACACGCAAACATACATATATATGTAATATTTTTAAGCATATATAGCCTATATATAGCGTATATATATATATATATATATATATACATATCAAATGTATATAGAGCATGAAAATAAGCAGCTCAACTGATCCCAAAACACATTTACCAGCTTAATCTGGGTTTTCCAAAAGATAAACGCTGCATTAGAGCATTATATAAGTTTTTTTTTTTTTTTTTTTAATGAATGCTTTGGCAATATAATGGCTTTATCAAGCCAATAAACCTTTTGAATCGCAGCGACACACTAGCGATGCGCGATCGAATCGTTCTTTCGAGTCGGTTCACTTCAATGATTCGAACAGTTGGTAAATGACCCGACCAAGAACTTTGTTAGGCGATTCATAGAACGTAAAGGAGCAGCGTCGAACAATATTTACTGCAAAAACACATCACTTGAATCGACTCTTCGAGCAGTTCCAGCAAACTAACCGATTCATTCGAACGAATCATTCCTCCTCATATTTCATATTCGCCAAAGAAGCACAAGAACCGCGCAACGCGTTAAAGCGCACAAGAGCGAAAATTAAAAAAAAAAGTTTGAAACACGTTCTTTTAAGAGCAGGATTGTTGAGAAGAGAAGCGATGGAGATGCTTTGTGCTTTCTGAAGTCTCGGGTTTCACAAAGCGAGTCTTCAGTGACTGCTGCCCTTCCCCTGCGTGCACAAAACTGCTCAAATGTACATTTAATGCATGCATTTACATTATGCATTATGTGTGCACTATATTAAATTAGCTTTTTTTTTTCCCTCCAACTGCAAAATGGCTAAATATTTTGGAGTGGCCAGCATGCAAACTGCATTGCATTTTGGTGTGATAGTTTGCCTTGTGTTTGCCATACAGATGTGACTCCCCTTCCCCCTTGAATGCATCCAATGCATCATCTCATCATGCCTTCAATGCAAACAAACATAAGTTGCATGTGATATGTAATGCATTCAGGATGCATTATGCAAGTTATTTGACATGCATGCATAATTCAACCCACACCTGTCAACCAGTCCTGAATGGGGCCAAGCAGTGTTGGTTTACACGGGCAATGCATCAGACAAACACGAGAAGGGAACAAAAAAAATGACACTTTATTCCCATGCAGATTTGCATAAGCACGCATAAAACATCATACCTGAATAAACGTGAGTTATTCTTATTATTCCATGTTTTTTTTTCTCCCCCCCTCAGGTATGCGGGTTATTCCTTGAAATATTCCTCTCTGTTCAGTCGCGCGGTGCTCATTGCAGAAATACAGTAGTGATGTACAGCTGGAGTGAATCCGGGACCGGAGGACCGTCCGCGCTGGAAAAAGGGATCCACGGTGAGCATTCACGCGCGCTTTTGTCAGCAACGATCGGGTTAATTTGCCGTCACAGCAGCCAATAATAGACATGTACGAGGCATAAACCCGTGAGCATCAAGGTTGAGCTCGTTTTCTGCGGAGAAGCGATGTTCTGGATGTCGGTGTGTGTGGCTCCACCCCTCCGGCTGCAGATGGTACGGCCCACTTTCTATTGTTGGAGCCACAGAGCCGAGGAACGCGCTGCAACAAACCGCGCCCCGCCCACAGCGGGATCCCTGATCTGATTGGCCGATGTCGCACACAGACCACACCCATCAAGTGCGAACGGTAATCGCCAATGCAAAAACTTGCTAATTCATATTAATGAGTCAACGTCGTTTTTATTGCACTTTCATTTTATCTGTTAACATCTTATTTTTTATAAAAAAAATATATAGTTTATCTTTAGACTAGATTTATATTATAAATCAAAGATTAATGTCTATTAAGTTACCTTATATATTTTTTTCTGTTTCTATAAATGTTTTTATTTGTTAATTATTTAACTAAAAAGTCATTTTTATTTTTATATATTTTAATCTAAATTTGTATTTGTTTATTTTAATCCAATATACTTAAAAGACTATTGACTAATGTTTTATGTTAATCTCATTTTTATCCGATTATTCTTTTTTCACATTTATTTATTTAAATCTTATTATTTATTGTTTTTACAGATCATCTCTAAATCAGATTTATATTATAAAATAAAAATGTATTAAATTAATGTCTATATATATATATATATATATATATATATATATATATATATATATTAATCTTTTTTATTTATTTTAATCCAATTTAATCTATTTAATGGGTTAATAATTAATATTTTCTCAATCAAATTATTTTTTATTTTAATCATCTTATTAATTATTGTTTTTTTTGTTGTTGTTGTTGTTTTTTTTTTTTTTTTACAGTTTTTTCCACTTACCGGCACTTGAAAACCCCAGTAATATTTTCTATATTTTTTTCAGTTTTAGTTATTTCAGCACATCAAGTTAAACTAAATGAAAATGAGAAATGCTGAAATAAGCTGAAATGAAAAAGTGTACGTTTTTTATTTTTATTTCAGTTAACGTTTATTTTATTTCACGTTCCACAATGCTTTTTTATATAGTTTTAATTTTTCCTAACTATAATAACCCTGGTGACAATTAAAGAAAATTACACCGTGCGCGTGTACGTCGCAAAGCGCGCTCTTGTAAACTGGTGTCCTAAAAGATACAACAACGACTACCTTACTGCCCTACAACTGCGCCCGCTTGACATCCCATTTCAGACATATAAAAGTAATATTTTTATAATATAATAATTTATATAAAACACATACACATGTCATAAGATTATTCTTAAAAAAAAAAATACTTTAATATATTTGAAAAATCTATTCATCTTTGAGGACCCGCTGACGAAAGACCAACAACAGCAAAGATGGCGGCGGCGGTGGGTGCCCTCGTTTCGTACGGCAGCGACTCAGACTCGGAAAATGAGTCAGAATCCCGTACTAGTCCACAGAAAGTCGAACCAGACTCTGTCGCGCATCTTCAGCCCTTAAAATCCGACATTATAACGACTTTAGCCGTTTTGAATTCAGCGCCCGAGGTCGCCGTGAAGGTAAACAGAAACGCGCGCCACACAAACGCTCGAGCCTGAACAGTTGATTCTGAGGGAAACAGTCAGATGTGTTTATGTTTATGTTTTTATGTTTATATTCGCGGTCTGGTTCAATAACAGCTCTAATCGTGTGTTCTGTGTTTGTGTTTTTCAGGAAGATGTTGAGACCGGTGTACATCTTGATCCAGCGCTCAAAGAAGTCACTTACAACCCCACATATGAAACCATGTTTGCTCCAGAGGTGAATAAATCTATATCTGTCAAGAAAGATGCAAGAATATTGTGTTTCTAATATAATATGTCGGATATCGGGCGTTTTCAATCTTCTAGATGCCACAGACCCCCCCAAATATGATCAGTTATCGTTTATAAATAAATCTATTAGTTTCTATTAAGTTGAATTATTATATAGTTTTTTCTTCTCACTGTTGTTAAATTTGTGTATTTTAATCTACATCTGTATTTGTCCAATTTAATTTACTTAATAGTTTTGTAACTAATATTTTTATTTATTTATTTTAATCACATTTATTTACTCTTATTTTAGTCTTATTTATTTTTTTTACAGTTAATTTCTAGACTATATTTATATTATAAATCAGAGATTAATGTCTTTTAAGTTACCTTATATATTTTTTCTACTGTTAGATGTTTTTATTTATTAATTTATTTAACTTTAATGTAATTTTTATATATATATATATATATATATATATATATATATATATATATATATATTTTTTTTTTTAATCTAAGTTTGTATTTTTTTATTTTAATCCAATATACTTAAAATATTATTAACAAATGTTTTATGTTAATCTCATTTTTGTCTGATTATTTATTTATTTATTTTAATCTATATATGTATATATATATATATATATATATATATATAAATACATTTTTTATTCATTTATTTTAATCCAATTAAACTATTTAATGTGTTAATAATTAATAATTTCCCTTATTTATTGTTTTTACAGATCATCTCTAGATTAGATTTGTATTACAAATCAAAAATGTATTAAATTAATGTGGATTAAGTTACATAAAATTATTTATATTTTATTCATTTATTTTAATCCAGTTGAACTATTTCATGTGTTAATAATTAATATTTTCCAAATCAACTTTATTTATTTATTTTAATCATCTTATAAATTAATTTTTCAACTTAACGGCACTTTGAAAACCCCAGTAATATGTGATATGAGCATCTTATTTATAGTGACTGTCTGATCTCATTCCAGTTCGGCCCGGTGAACCCGTTCAGATCCCAGCAGATGGCCGCACCGAGAAACATGCTGTCTGGTTACGCCGAACCGGCGCACGTCAACGACTTCATGTTCGAGCAGCAGAGGAGAACCTTCTCGACGTTCGGTGAGAGTTATGCGTCGTTGTCGCTCGTATAGCTTCTGTATTTATGCGCAGAATGAAATCGAACGTGTGTGTTTGGCGTTTATGGGTCAGGTTACGCTCTGGACCCGTCTGTGGACACCAGTCAGGGCTCGTCCAGCAGCTACATTGGAGCCGTAGAAGAAGCGGAGAAAAACAAAGGTGAGATTCATGTCGTCCTTTGCATCAGTTCATGTGTCATGCAATCGAAATGTAGGAAAACAAACACTTTGACTTAAAAATAAAAAGTCATGAAATGACCACTATAACCAGTAGATGGCGGCAGAGGAGCACGTATTGGCTTATGATTATCCATTTACACTCCCTAAGAAATATTTGTTTTCACACGTTTTGCTTTTATGAAGTCCCTTTTATAAAGTCTTTATAATTTTTGTCAAAGTTTGGCACTTTTTTGCTACTGAATTATGAAAAGTCTCTCAAAACAAAGTCTTTTCTGCGACTGAATCACACAGAAAGCAAGTGAAGATTATAATCGGTCAGCACTGTTTGATACTGTAGAAGAGAAATCGTACATTTAATAAGAGTAGAAATATTACAGTTTTCCCTATGAATTCAAACGTTCGCCTGGAGCCCTGTTGTCATCGATGTTCTGCTCCTCCAGGGCTGACGGTGTTTGAGACGGGACCAAAGAAGTCTGAGAAGAGGAAGAAGGTGAAAGGAGGAGATGCATCTGATATCGACAGCTTTCTGGGCCCTTGGGCCAAATATCAGGATGAGAAAGACGTGGCCAAACCCTCTGAGGTGAGACGTCGTTCAAAATGTTCAATTTATGATGAGATGAATCCTAAACGAGGTTCACACTCGTCATATTTGGTTGGATTAAAACGAACCCTGGTGCGATCGCTCAGCCGGTGCGGTTCGTTTGAACGTGTGTGAACGCTGCCGTCCGAACCCTGACCGCTAAACAGACGGGTCTCGGTCCGCTTCCAAACCAACTCTGGTGCGGTTCGATTGATATATGAACGCGACACGGACCAAAGACGTGTAAACCAACCAAAAACAGGACGTGACGTCACGAGATGCGA
The DNA here is from genome assembly GCA_037194245.1 of Opsariichthys bidens. Classification (NCBI taxonomy): domain Eukaryota; kingdom Metazoa; phylum Chordata; class Actinopteri; order Cypriniformes; family Xenocyprididae; genus Opsariichthys; species Opsariichthys bidens. The sequence goes on from CM074282.1 coordinate 33,808,518, forward strand.
CGCTACGAGTCACTGATTCGACGACGCGGGAAGATCAGCGTATCCTGTTTTGAACACTTTATGGGCTCTTCGTGAGCTGGTCAAAATAAAGCATGAAATGACGGCGTTTAATCCAGAACACAGCGTTGTTTTGAGTGTTCGGTAAGCGAGTCCGTCGCCAAATATACGTCGTAAAAGCCGACCAATCAGGTCGTGACCGTATCCCTACGCCTTCGGTTCGGTAACTAAAGGTTCGCTGTTAAAAATGCCAGTGTGAACGCTGAGCGGACCAGGACTATGTGTTTTATTTTTGGTTTTGGTCCGGACCGAACGAACCAAACCAAGTGTGAACGCAGCCTGAAGTGCGTCGACCGAACAGCTGCAACAGATGTCGTGTTTTCTGCTTCTCTCGCTTGTGCCGCGACTACATTGGCGAGTATACCAGGATTATTATCGTAAACTATAACTAATTAAAATAAAGCTCATATAATATAAAATATAAGTATTAGTTCTTCAAATCTTAGAAATGTTAACTAAAATAAGTTGAAGTGCTAAAATTAATAACTGCTAATGCATAACTTAAATAAAAAAAAAAAATAAACCTAAATTTCAGTATTTAAAAAAATAAAATAATAACAATAAAATGACTAAAAATGATTAACATGAAAACAAAAAATATATAAAAATGAAAGCTAATTCAAAACCTTATTAAAACTAACAAACGAATAAATAAATAAATAAAACACGGGAGTTTTGGCACTGTTTGATTGATCGCTTTCTATGAATAATTTAATCACCTTTTAAATAACAGATTATTTTCGAAGTGAAGTTGAGCGTTTAGTCACTGGATTGATTTACTGACAAACAGACAAAAGGTTCTGATCACGAATCGTATCAGATCAGGCGTTAGAATCAACGGCGTTACTCACATGTTCCCGTCGAGTCCATATCGGAAAAGTCTGTTCGCCGAAAAGAAGAAATCCGCAGTGAAATGTACCGAATGCAAATTAATAACGTTCACATTGCTGAAAATAAATGGCCGTATTCCTCGCATTTGAAAGCGAATGTTATTTCAGTCCTGTATCGCACGAAAGTGGGCGGGGCTAACCTTGCGACGAAGAAGTAGGCGTTGGTTTCTTCTGTGGAGGCGGAGTTTCAGCTATAGATAGACACATTAAAAATAAAGCTTTTACTGGACTAACAAGGAAGTTTTCAGCTCTGAAACTTACAGGATATTCTTACAGTACGATGATTTAATACATCAAAAGCTCAAGGAAAAGTTGATTTCACAATTCACGACCCCTTTAATTAAGAGTAATTAATGCTGCAGAAGTACGTTAGCACGTTTTTACTATTACAGCTCTCAAGGTTAACTAATCATGAAAAGTGCTGCATTACATTTGGCAGTCCCTCCAGAAAAACGCGGGATTGTTTTGGTGATTGTTGCGGGTAAAAATCCTTGATTATGCGGCACGTTTTCTTAAAAAATGCGATGGATATTTTTGCAATTTTATTGCGGGAACTTGCAAAAACTGCGGTTTTTGATGCAAAAGAGGAAAGAAAGGTGATTTCCCCCCCCCCGACACCCTGTTCTCACTAGATACTGCCTTCATGTGACGAGGCAGAATTACTAAATCACAGAATATTGAAGTTCTCGTTCTGTTTCATTTCAGACCTTCATCAACACACGGCTCAAAATGACAAAACATTGAGTCCAATCAGTTCTGTCGCTTTACAAAAGGAATATTCAACTTCTGTAAAAATGAATATATAAAATATAAAAAAATAAAATGTGTGCTTCCTGTTTAACAGAGGTAGCTGTACAAAACAGACGTCTTCTGTTAAATCAAGTGCTTCCAATCTTACTGCAACGTGAATTATTTTACACACTACTAATATATTTGAAACTGTAAGGTTTTGGTACTGTTCTGTAACAAAAAAGTGCAATCTTACAACTACTTACAAAATAATTTGCCCCACTATCGTGTAAAAGAGCAGGAAACTGCTTCTTTTGAGCTTATTTTTGTTGGCAAATGAGAATTATTGGCGCGCTTCATCACGGGTTTACAGATGACGTTCACGTCGCGTCATTACGTCACTTGGCAATAGGGGGAAAATAACGGCGCTTTACGTGTGTGAAGTAAACGCAACATTTTTCAACTTTCTGCTAAGATATATGAGACTTTTGTGCAACGAAAATACAGTGATCATGAAATCATGCTCGCCCCGCATATTTTTCTTGCTGAAATCGGCAATTTATGCGGCGAAAGTGCGGCATATTCGAAAAAAATGCGACCCCCGCATAAATATGCGGACTTTGGCTGATTATGAGTGAAATCAAGCGATCGCATAATCGCGTTTTTCTGGAGGGACTGATTTTGAGATCGCGCTCCAGTGCGCGTTGTTTGATTGACAGCTCCAATGAATGTAAAGGGAGCGTTCTTTGATCGATCATTTAATCCTCTTATGACCTTTCATATATGAAAAAAGCTCTCAAGGAAAATTTGATTTCTCGATTCATTACTCATTTAAATAAGATTAATAAATGCTGTTCGTGCTTACTAGGCGTTACCTTTACTACTAGTTACACTTTAAAATAGAGATTTATTTTCAGCGGATCAGATCGTTCTTATTCTTAAAAATGAGTTAAAAAGTAAAAAAAATGATTTATTATTATAAACCCTCATGTTTTACTGTGACAGGATGAGCAGAAAGAGCTGGACGAGATCACCGCCAAGAGACAGAAGAGAGGCAAGAATGAAGAAGAAGCCCCAGCGGAGGAGAAGACCATCCTTCACAGTACGGCACGCCACGACAACGTACGAGCAACCGAACGTGTGTGTTCGATCTGCTCTTAAACCTCCGTCTCTCTCTCACCGCAGTTAAAGACGCGTACGACTATCAGGGCCGTTCGTACCTGCACATTCCTCAGGACGTGGGCATCAACCTGCGCTCGCCGGACATCCCGGATAAATGCTACCTGCCCAAGAAACAGCTGCACGTGTGGACCGGACACACCAAGGTGAGCCGACGCATGTCATCGTTTGATTCGACTCACAAGCTTGCGGTTTGATTCAATATCGATTCATTTGGACTATATCTTTGTAGCTGACACTGACTCACAAATCGCTAGTTTATTCATAAATTGTGAAGATGGTGTTGATTTCATGTCTGGATGGAGTTCAGTGTTCTCGCTCTCATCCGTCCGGCAGCGAGTGACTACATACTGACTCAACCGTTTACTTCGACAGACGTACCATATTCTCCCGTATCGTCTCATGTATGTTCACACAAACCGCTCCTCCTCTCCGCAGGGCGTCAGCGCCATCCGTCTGTTTCCGGCGTCTGGTCATCTGCTGCTGTCCTGCTCTATGGACTGTAAAATCAAGGTGAGATTTTCAGCCGTTTCAACACACTTCCCATGTTGAACGGTCAAGCAGTGTCGTGTAACGCCGTTATACGCTTCATTTAACGTGCTTTTCTAATTCTTGAATACTAGTAATAATGATAAATTACTATATTATTATTTATTAGTAGTAGTAGTAGTAGTATTATATAAAAATACAAGTATTTATAAGTCTTAAAATAAAACATAATAATAATTATGCAACACTAATAATAATTTAAAACTGTTAGATTATAATGTTATTTATTATTAGAGTAATATAGTTATTATTGTGCGTCATTAGTATTTGAAAACCATCGGTTAGACTATAATAATATAATTAATATTAAAACTATTCATGTATAATATCGTAACTAACAATAAATATCAACATGACAAATAATAATATTAATAGGATATAGTACTAAATGTATGTGTTGTGGTATAATAATTAAAACAGTCGGTTAATATAAAAAAACAAACTAATTATATTAATTATTAGTAGTCGTAGTATTATTGTGCAACAATATTAATTTTAAAAAGCCTTAGAATAATGATTAATATTAAAATATATAGATTTTAATAACTATAATAAACATCTTTTATGATTATTTTTTAATAACATAATGATAATATGCAACATAATGACAATAATTATTATTATAACATTATTAATAGAATAATATTAATGTAATATTTATGCAAAAATACGATCATTTAAAATATCTTAAAATAATGTTAATATTAATAATAATAATAGTTATTATTATTATTATACTGTTTTAAGCAACTTCTTCCTAATTCTTGTGTACTAATTCTTATATAATAATAATAATAATGCTGTTAATTATTATATTGTCAAGAATAATTATTGTGCAAGCGATTTTTATGACCTCATAATTTTTTGGAATTATATTAAAAACAATTTAACAGCGAGACCAGATGGGATGTTTTACTTTTAAAATCGAATTTGTCAGAAATGTGTTACTTAAAGCTAAAAGGTGACCAGCTGCATCGCGTTAACGATGCTTTCACTTATACGTTAGTTTGCGTTTTATCAAAATGAGAAGTTTTTTTGTCCATGTTATTTAACAACTACCCAAATATCTGTGTGTGTTTTGCTCTAGTTGTGGGAGGTTTATAATGAAAGAAGATGTGCGCGGACGTTCATCGGTGAGTGTTTTTATCTCTTCTGCTCTCGTTTGGCCGCAGAGGAAGAGTCGCACGTTTCATTACAGACTCGCCGCTGCGGCGCGCGCGAGCGTGATTGAGCGATGTGCTTTAATTACTGTGAGACGTGAGTAATGGAATAAATCAGAGGCTGGTTTCTCCAGTGTCTCGGCTCATTTATCAAGCGCTGTCAGGACCGGCGCCCAGCTCCGTCACGCTCTCTCCGGCTCAGGAGACTCGCAGGAGATGTGAGCTGAATGACGTTCACGCGTTCGGACGGGACTTCAGAGCTCAAGTGTTCAATTCTGCTTCACAAAATCGCCAGGTTTAATTAATTCGGCTTGATTAAACCATCGTGGGACGGAAACGGAGGGTGTCGTTCTGGACGCGGTCGTGCTTTTACGCCTTAAACTTTTCTGTTGTCTAATTCTTGAATAATGACACGCGTAGGAACAATAATAAAGTAATAGTAGTAATAATAATAATAATAATAATATTATATAAGAATTAAAATAATTAATTCATAATTTAGAAATGATTAAAAAAATTTTTGTAATAATAATATAATAAAATTATACTATTTTAGATTATATTAATATGTTGTCTAATAGTTAATGATTATGAAGGATTATGAGATATATTTATTTATGTTATTGTAATAATTATTTGTATTATACAAACATTTAAAATGGTCTGTTAGAATAAAACAATAATTATTATGCAAGAAAACATTCTGTTAGTGATATAACATCATATAAAACAGGATTATAATGATTTACCATCATGATTTGTGTTATTATACTGTTTTACTCTGACAGTTTTATCATAATAATAAAATTATACTACTTTATATTAATTATTAGTAATATATTCTAACAGACTGTTTAAAGTCATTGTATTTTTGCATAATAATAACATTAATAATGATTATTCATTATGATATATATATATATATATAAGCATAAAATAGTAATTATTAATATAAAATAATTTAAAATGGTCTGTTAGAGTAATATAATGTGTAATTAATATAAAACAGTATTATAATAATGATCACTTTTGTTTCCGCACTCTGATAGCTTTGCTAATTATATTTTAAATATAATAATATTATTATCAAACTATTTTTCTAATTATTTTAAATTTAATAATAGTAATAATAATTATTATAACCATCATGTCAACAATAATTATTATAATACTGAATAATTATGACAAAAACATGTTTTTCTGCATTAGGTTCAGTAGAACACCTGGAATATAAAGCGAATGCCGTCTGTGGTCTTGAGATGCCGGTCGAGGGTCTTAATTCTCCGTCGTCACCGTCGTTAATCGCAGCTGTCACTCGTCTCCGTGGGTTACGGATATCGCCATGGTTACAGTTGCCAGGCTGATAAAAAGCGTTGACCAGGAACAGTCCGGTCTTAAGTCATGCTTCCGGTTTTATTTTCACTGATACAAAAGATTTCACTAAAAATATGTTATGTGTCACACATATATATATATATATATATATATATATATAATCTCATTGATGTCTCTGTAGGTCACAGTAAAGCGGTGCGGGACGTCTGCTTCAACAACACGGGCACGCAGTTCCTCAGCGCCGCCTACGACAGATATCTCAAACTCTGGGATTCAGAGACCGGTGAGAGTTTAGTAAACATCTGTCCAGTCTCAGTCTCTGCTCCACCAGCAGGGGGAGACACAAGCGCACGGGCAGTTTAACATATTATGGGGTGTTTAGGTCGCTCATCGTGATGTGAAAACACATCTCCTGTCGTCTTCCAGGTCAGTGCATCGCACGCTTCACCAACAGGAAGGTTCCCTACTGCGTGAAGTTCAACCCCGATGAGGACAAACAGAACCTGTTTGTCGCCGGGATGTCGGACAAGAAGATCGTCCAGGTACGACGCGAGAGCCGAGGCTCTGAACACACCTCACGCTCCACATCTTCATCTGCATTTGTTACTATAATTATTATGATATTCTTCTTCTTCTTGACCGTCTTTAAATATGAAATTGATTTGTGCATTTTTATTACATTTCTTAGTGCCGATTTGATTCTTGATCTACGTTTATTATTGTTATGATTAGTGTTATTATTACATGTTCTCCTGCTTATTGAGTTCACTGTTGTTTTGCAGTGGGACATCCGCTCCGGTGAGGTCGTTCAGGAGTACGACAGACATCTGGGCGCCGTCAACACCATCACCTTCGTGGACGAGAACCGCCGCTTCGTCAGCACCTCCGACGACAAAAGTCTGCGCGTGTGGGAGTGGTGAGGAGAAACTTTCCTGAAACTCCCATTTCCACTATGATATACATATATATATATATATATATATATATATATATATATATATATATATATATATATATATATATATATATATATATATACATACATACACACACATATACATATATATATACATATACACACAGATATATATATATTTATACACACATACACATATATAAATATATACACACACAGATATATATATTTACATACATACACACACATATACATATATACACACCCATACATATATATATTTATACACACATACACATATATAAATATATACACACACAGATAAATATGTATACATACATACACACACATATACACACAGATACATATATACACACCCATACACATATATACATATATATACATATATGCACACATAAATATATATATACATTGTGTATGTATGTATATTTATGTATTATATATGGATATATATAATACAATACATGATATATATGTGTGTGTATCATAATCAAAATTGTCTTCTAGAGTTGATTTTCTAGCTTAACATCGCGTTCATGGTCATTGAATGGCTTTTCTGAGCTAAATGTGACGTTACGTGACATTATTACTCTCAAGTTGTTTTATTGATTAGGGATGTGCAACAGCGATCGAGTACTCGACCGTGACGCTGACGATCGATTATGTAAACGATGATCGAAATGTTTTTTCTTTCTCATGATGGGTTATAGCAGTACTTTGGTTTGCTCTGATTGTTTAGCTAGCCACAGAATGCACCAAAAGACGTGAGAAGAGAGAGAACGGCCTCGAAGTCACGTGACGGTGTCTGGCTTCACTTTTTTCATAATGGAGCAGCACTTTTTTCGTCGATGGCATAATTTGTACGGAATTAAAAAGCGCAGGTGATTCCTGGAATCGCTTAATGGACGCTAGAAATAATGTTCAGTTTTGTTCGTTCATCAGTTGACTAAAAAAAAGCACACTTTTAGCACTGACTAAAACATTATGGGATTTATTCAATTAAAAATGAGGATTCAGTATTGTTAATCCAGCATTATCCATGTTGAGGAACAAAATTGACGTCAAAACGTCATCGGAGAAGCTCTCATGTTTCAGTCAAGGATTTCTGCCCTCCGAAAACTTTCGTCGGGATATTTTCAGTTCAGATTGACCGGTTCCATGCACAGAATGATTTTATGAAGTCGTCTGCGCCGGTGTTTTTGTTCTCGTTCTCTCATGCGGAGAGTTATTTTGGGACACGCGTGTCGTCTTGAGGGATTTTCTCTTCCCGTGCCTCGGGCGTCAATGTTCTGCTCCAGTTTGGAGGCACTTTCTCTGTTGTAGATGGATTACAAAACTCAAACACAGCGCTGTGTGTGTGTCAGTAGAGAGAAAATGTCAGCAAGAGTGAGATAAAAGATTAAAAATGGCACTGAAGACCTGGAGCTTCAAAGAGTCTGTTTGAAGAGCTGAAATCGAGAGTTTGTTCAGTGCACGTCGTTCACCTGATGAATGACTGAAGCTCTTACGGTCCATAATAGAGGAGGATGCTTTCATTTTTACATGTTGCTCTGGTTAACAATGAAATGTCAGTCTGAAATCAAAAGTAATATTATATCTACAACTGTTAAAAATTTGGGGGTCGGTAGGATTTTTAAACTGTTTTTGAAAGAAGTCTCTTGTCCGAGACTGCAGTTATTTGATCAAAAATATAGTACACATTGTGAAATGTTTTTACAATTTAATATGTTTATTTTTAACTGTTTTCTATGTGAATATATATAGTAAAATGTAATTTATTCCAGTGATTAAAGCTGAATTTATTTGATTAAAAATACAGTAAAAATCACAAAATGTTTTTACAATGTGTAAATCATCTGTTTTTTATGTGAATATATTGTAAAATGTAATTTATTCCAGTGATCAAAGCTGAATTTATTTGATTAAAAATACAGTAAAAATCACAAAATGTTTTTACAATGTAAATCATCTGATTTTTATGTGAATATATAGTAAAATGTAATTTATATCTAGTGATCAAAGCTGAATTTATTTGATTAAAAATACAGTAAAAATCACAAAATGTTTTTACGATGTAAATCATTTGTTTTCTATGTGAATATATAGTACAGTGTAATTTATTCCAGTGATTAAAGCTGAATTTATTTGATTAAAAATACAGTAAAAATCACAAAATGTTTTTACGATGTAAATCATTTGTTTTCTATGTGAATATATAGTACAGTGTAATTTATTCCAGTGATTAAAGCTGAATTTATTTGATTAAAAATACAGTAAAAATCACAAAATGTTTTTACGATGTAAATCATTTGTTTTCTATGTGAATATATAGTACAGTGTAATTTATTTCTGTGATCAAATCTGAATTTTCAGCATCATTACTCCAGTCCTCATATCAGAATGATTTCTGAAGGATCATGTGACACTGAAGACTGGAGTAATGATGCTGAAAATTCAGCTTTGATCACTGGATATTAATTATATTTTACTGTATATTCACATAGAAAACAGATGATTTACATTAGAAAAACATTTTGTGATTTTTACTGTATTTTTAATCAAATAAATCCAGCTTTGATCACAGGAATAAATGACACTTTACTATATATTCACATAGAAAATAGATATTTTAAATTCTAAAAATATTTCACAATTTTTGCTGTATTTTTGATCAAATAAATGCAGCCTTGAGCATTCTGTCTTCTTTCAAAAACATTAAACATCTTGATCTATTAAACACAAAGATGTGTTTGATTGGAATGCAGGTTTTGCTGCTTCTAAATGTGATTCATGTTTTTTCAGGGATATTCCTGTGGACTTCAAATACATCGCTGAGCCCAGTATGCACTCGATGCCCGCGGTCACGCTGTCGCCCAACGGTGAGTGCCGCTGCAAATGTCATGTGACCCTGCCGCTCGTATCGCTTCCTCTCTGATCAATAATTGATCAGAATCCCTCAAACGCAGACGGAGAGATCCCTGGTTTTCTCTTCCTGCCATGTGACACAGGCTCTTCTAAGGTGCAAATGAACCCAATACGACTCCTTCCTTCATCTGAGACGCTTCAGGAGTCAAGCGTGTTTAATTGAGCTCAGGTGACGCAAAATTCAACTAAGATTGGGTCTGGATGGTCATAGTTTTCCATTTACTAGTTTTTCTAGTATTTCATTATTTTGTAAGTAACTTTGGATAAAACATAATTAAAAATAGTCAAATAATAAACCATTTGTTTACCATTTGATTGTGAAATAAATCTAAATATTATTTATTTAATGCTACTTTGTTAGTACACAACTTAAAATTGAGTCAAAAGTTTGTCCCAAAGAGAGGATTAAAAATGGATGAAGAAAAGTGAAAATTGATTATTTATTAATTTACTGTAGTTATGATATTAAAAGCATGAATTGACCGCAAGATCATGAACACTATCAATGTCCACTAAAACATATTTAAAACAGGTCATGTGACTACAGTGGTTCAACATTAATGTTATAAAGCGACGAGAATACGCCAAAAAAACGACTTTATTCAACGATATCTAGTGATGGACGATTCACTGATTCATGAAGCTTCACGAATCTTTTGTGTCGAATCAGTGATTCGGAGCGCCGAAGTCACGTGAACTATTGAAATTTTGAAACTCTTATGACGCAATAAAGCCTCGTTCACTGAAATCACGTGACTTCTGAACCACTGATTCGAATCAAAAGATTCGTGAAGCTTCATGAATCAGTGAATCGTCCATCACTAGATATCGTTGAACAAAGTCGTTTTTTTGCCGTATTCTCGTCTCTTTATAACATTAATGTTGATCCGCTGTAGTCACATGACCTGTTTTAAATATGTTTTAGTGGACATTGAAAGTGTTCATGATCTGTCAATAGAGACTCACTGATTTCATCAGAAACATCTTCATTCGTGTTCTGAAGATGAACGAAGGTGTAGAACCACATGAGCGAGACGAACTAATGACAGAAATCTCATTTTTGGGTGAATTAACCCTTGAAGCAGAATCAGTAACGTTAAAATTCAAACGACTATTTTTTTTTGTATTAGTCGTTTAATCATTTTATGGAACTGGAACTGAAAAATTCACAAAGACATTATTCAGCTCTCAGTTAATTAATAAACCGGTTAGTTATGTCGGCCTAGCTCTAGTCGATATGTTTGTAAATTCGTCAATAATCGGTGTATAATTATTCAGTCTTTTTAAAGAAGGACTCAGTTAAACTGTGTTTTGTGCTGATCTCAGGTAAGTGGCTGGCCTGTCAGTCCATGGACAACCAGATCCTGATCTTTGGAGCTCAAAACCGATTCCGTCTCAACAAGAAGAAGATCTTCAAGGGTCACATGGTGGCGGGGTACGCCTGTCAGGTGGACTTCTCTCCGGACATGAGGTGAATCTCCTCAAACGGTTTCTGTTTCTGATTTGGAGCTTCGACACTCGTATTCTGTAAAGCAGAGCTGATTTAGTGGCTGCAGTTTAAAGACGGATGTGTGCCGATGAGATGGTTTCACTCAGGTCCAGTGCGCTCTACTTCCACTTTCACACGTGTTGTAGGGAGAGACGCTTGGTTCAGTTTTAGTAGGACTGAATATTTACAATGTGTTCGAAAAGCAACATTGCGAATATGATGTTGATTCTTATTTGACGTTAAAGTTTCATTTGACCCTTGTGTCACGACTCATGAATCTAAGAGCACTAGTTAGGGAGCGTGATTTTTTTTTTTTTTCTGATAAAAATTTTAATTGATTTTAAACTGCATTATTTTTTTCAATAAAAGCTGCATGTTTATTGTGCTTGTTTGTTGGGCCGTAGAAAAAAAAAATATTATATATGAATATAATTTATATGATAATAATTTAATTATTTTTAGTGCTATTTTTTTATTTAAAACATGAAGAAATATTACTGTTGCACTATTTCACTGTAAAATAAATATTCTATTTGAGAAAAAAGTTTTAATTTACAGTATAATTGATTTTTTTTTTTACTAAATAAAACATTTAAAACAAATTAAGAAATATTGCTTTTGTACTATTTCACTGTACAATAAAAGTATTTAAGAAAAATTATTGTTTTAATTCACAGTACAGCTGTAAAATTACAATTAATTATATTATTATTACTTAATTATTTTAAAGAAATTACTGTTGCATTATTTCACTCTAAAATATTATATTTAAGAAAAATATAATGTTTAATTTACAGTACAGCTGTAAAATTACAATCATAATTGTTTTAATTATTACTAAATAAATATAAAAAAAATATTTAAAACAAATTAAAAAATATATCATATGCACTTTCACTGTAAAATATTATATTTAAGAAAAATTAAAATTTAATTCACAGTACATTTATGATTTTATTATTTTTTACTAAATAAAAAATATTTAAAACAAATTAAAAAAATATATCATATGCACTTTCACTGTAAAATATGATATTTAAGAAAAATTAAATTTTAATTCACAGTACATTTATGATTTTATTATTTTTTACTAAATAAAAAATATTTAAAACAAACTAAAAAATATATCATATGCACTTTCACTGTAAAATATGATATTTAAGAAAAATTACATTTTAATTCACAGTACATTTATGATTTTATTATTTTTTTACTAAATAAAAAAATATTTAAAAACAAATTAAATATTATTTTTGTACTCTTTCACTGTACAGTAAAGGTTATAGTTAATTTACAGTACAGCTGGAAAATGACAATTAATATGATATTATTATTATTACTAAATAAAAATAGAATTTTTATTTGAAAGAAATGAAGAAATATTACTATTGCACTCTTTAAGAAAAATATAATAATTAAACCCTTCATTATTTAGAGCTTTTATTTTGACAGGAAACCCGAGAGACCATCTAAAGTTTCTCTTTTTTTTTTGACAACAGCCAGTTTATAAGTTTAGCCACATTGTGATTTTCGTTTAATAGATTTCTGATTAAAAATATTCTCCTTTATTAAGCCGCATTGCAGTAAACGTCTTCAACTCGCTCTCTCCGTGTCTTCCCGCAGTTACGTGGTGTCCGGTGATGCCGACGGGAAGTTGAACATCTGGGACTGGAAGACGACTAAACTGTATCATCGGATCAAAGCGCACGATAAGGTGTGCATCAGCGCGCTCTGGCACCCTCACGAGACGTCCAAGGTCATCACCTGCGGCTGGGACGGACAGATCAAACTCTGGGACTGAGGAACGAACACGCCGCCTCTCCTCGATCTGAGACCTCTTATCGCACTGGTATCCAGTCACACGCACCAGAGACGTTCAGCTCGTGCTTTATGTGTTTTAATGAATGAACCCGTGTCTCATGTTTCTCTCTTTTTGAAGATAATAAATGTCTCTTGTTTAGTTTCTGCTGTGCGAAAGCATTTCTCCGTTCGTTTTTCCCACACGTGAATCGCAGCGTTTGATTAAGAGTATTTTTAAAAAAGTGTTTTAACATCTCTCATTAGGGCATGAACTCCTCAAATTGACTTTAAAATGATGATTCTAGTGTAAAACGCCACATTTTTGAGTTTTAAACCATTCCCAAAGCTTTATTTCATGGTACATTTTGCTCTTGAACATGTTTTTTGTTCTGTATTTTAATGGGGAATCGCACATGGTGTCATTATAGGGTGAATTATTCATATCTGAGTCTGGGATATGCTTCATGTGAAAGCATTTTGCGATCACCTCATGAATCTTTCCCAGAATAAACTCTAGAACACGTTCTGAGAAAGTGAACTTCAGAATGATGTTAAGATATCCCTAGTTTAGCCATTCTTCACAAATACAGCAATCCCATAATGCATTGCGTGGAACTCTCCGACACGCTTTATACGCCTGGTGTTTGTCGGGTGAATTTGGCTTTAAAGTCGGAAAAAGTGGCCCGATATTCCTGAATTCTACCGTATATAAAATAACATTTCCAAAAGCGTGGATCACTGTCGCCAGTGATTTCTATGATGCTTTTGGGAAATCCAAATTTCACTCATGTTTAGTCGAGTGTTGGAATCAGTTGTGAGCCAGTCGAGCGCTTTGCATCATGGGTACTATTTGTGTGGTGCATTGTTTGATCAATTCGGAACATTTCGATACATTTTACAGTACACAAAAGGACAATTATTATATTTTTTATTATAATTGTAGTACAAAAAATAGAGAATTAGATGCATAATTTATTGAAAATATAAAAAGTAATGAATTGCAAACATCTGTGTGTGTGTGTGTATAAAAAAATATAAATATTATTTATTTATATATACATAAATAAAATATTATATATAAATAATATTTTTGTATATATTTATATATATAATATATATAAAAATATTATTTATTTATATACATATAAATATATATTTATATATATAATATTTTTTATAGATACTTTATATATATATATATATATATATATATATATATATATATATATATAAAATATATATAATATTTTATATATATTTGATATATATATATATATATTGGTTTTAAATGCAATTAAAGTAATGACAATTTTTGTAATTTTAATATATATATATATTATATAATTATATATTTTGTGCTATCATGATACTTTGATATAAGTATACTATAACCATATTACATGGTACTTGCCCATAAAACAGTAAAATGAGCATGGTACCGTGTCTCAAAATAATGTGTAAAGCGTTACCATAGTTTTCATGTCATGATGATTTCGCCTTGTTTTTCTCTTGTTCTTCAGTTGAGTCTTTTTCCTCTTTTTTTTGCTTTTCCTCTATTGGTATGATTGTTTCTTGTCAGAAGAGATTGTATCTCAAGTGACATTGAAAGCAAACTGTGCGACATGAGACCGATTCGATCCCGTACGGAGGCGTTTAATCGGCCGCTCTAATCGCCTCAAGACTGCTGGGTAATGAAGGGTTTCTCTGGTCATCCTTGCGGCACAAACTGAGTGTTCACCCATCCCAGGACGAAGGAGCTGCTGGCGTTCTCCAGGTTTCTGTGCAGGAACAGGCGCGGTTTGTTCGGGTCGCTGTAGCTGTGATAGAGGCGGAAGTGAGCGCGCTCCAGCTCCCTGAGCAGGCTGAACCAATAGCGGACCACCGAGGGCTCGTCTCCGCCCACCTCGAACCCCGCCCAGTGCAGGTGCAGCTCCAGCAGCAGCAGGCCGATGGAGTCCAGCACCTGCTCCAGAATCAGGTTCTCCAGAATCTTCCACTCGGCGCTTTCCAGGTCCACCTTCAGGACGTCCACCTGAGAGGAGCGATCACGGAATTAGAACGCGGTTCTGAATGCACTGACTCGGAGATCTTGTTCTGTACGGGTGCTGTATGTTTACAATATTCCATATTTATATGGATGTGCATATTTTCATGTGAGCTGTGTAAATCCAAGAGGAACACACCAACCATCTTATCAAACTTGAATCGTCTTTTACAGCAAAATGAAAGCTTTTATGTTGAAAAGCAAAGAAATGAAGACTAATATTAGTCTAATTGACTGTTTTTTGTGAATTATTAATATTATTAAATGCTCATTTTTTTACCTTTTTTTACAATAGTTTTTTTTGCAATAGTAATATTTCATAGCTGAATTATAAATAAAAATATGAATGAAATAAAAATAAATGATTTTAATAATTATTATTAAATGCTATTTTTCTTTACCGTACACTAGTATTTTTGAAATATTAATATTTACTGATTATGGATTTTAGTATTATTATTATTATTATTAAATGCTCATTTTTTACCTATTTTTACAATAGTTTTTTTTGCAGTAGTAATATTTCTTAGCTGAATTATAAATAAAAATATGAATGAAATAAAAACAAATGATTTTAATAATTATTATTAAATGCTATTTTTATTTACCGTACACTAGTATTTTTGAAATATTAATATTTACTGATTATGGATTTTAGTATTATTATTATTATTATTATTATTAAATGCTCATTTTTTACCTATTTTTACAATAGTTTTTTTTGCAGTAGTAATATTTCTTAGCTGAATTATAAATAAAAATATGAATGAAATAAAAACAAATGATTTTAATAATTATTATTAAATGCTGTTTTTATTTACCGTACACTAGTATTTTTGAAATATTAATATTTACTGATTATGGATTTTAGTATTATTATTATTATTATTAAATGCTCATTTTTTACCTATTTTTACAATAGTTTTTTTTTGCAGTAGTAATATTTCTTAGCTGAATTATAAATAAAAATGAATGAAATAAAAACATGATTTTAATAATTATTATTAAATGCTATTTTTATTTACCGTACACTAGTATTTTTGAAATATTAATATTTACTGATTATGGATTTTAGTATTATTATTATTATTATTAAATGCTCATTTTTTACCTATTTTTACAATAGTTTTTTTTTGCAGTAGTAATATTTCTTAGCTGAATTATAAATAAAAATGAATGAAATAAAAACATGATTTTAATAATTATTATTAAATGCTATTTTTATTTACCGTACACTAGTATTTTTGAAATATTAATATTTACTGATTATGGATTTTAGTATTATTATTATTATTATTAAATGCTCATTTTTTACCTATTTTTACAATAGTTTTTTTTGCAATAGTAATATTTCTTAGCTGAATTATAAATAAAAATGAATGAAATAAAAACATGATTTTAATAATTATTATTAAATGCTATTTTTATTTACCGTACACTAGTATTTTTGAAATATTAATATTTACCGATTATGGATTTTAGTATTATTATTATTATTAAATGCTCATTATTTACAGTACAATAGTAATATTGCAGTATGTCTTTATTGATTTTAAATGTATAATAAAAAATAAAATTCTGAATAGTAGTAATTAAGTTCCTGTACAATTGTACTATTACTGCAATAGCAGTATTTATTGATAATTTATATTATTAATGTATTTAAATGTTTACACTTTAAAATAGTAGTTACAAGAATTATTAAATGCTCATTATTTACAGTACAATAGTAATATTGCAAATCATCTTTTCTTAATTGATTTAAAATTAAATGGTAATTATTATTAAATGCTAGTTTTTGCTTTACAGAATAACAGTATTCTTGAAAATAATATTTCTTAACTGATTCAATTTATTTACGTAAAGAAATTCCGAATAATAATTTTATATATTATTATTAAATTTTTATTATTATTTTTACTTTATAGTACAATAGTAATATTTCTTTATGTCATTTTTATAATTAAATGAAAGATTATTTCATAATAATAATAATACTTTTAATAATTTTTTATTGTATAGTCATATTAACGAGAGGGGGGGGGGGGAAGTGTGTTATCCTTATTTTTAGTTCTTAGCCAATCACATGCCTGGATTACAACTAGATCACCACTGGATTGGCCAATCAGAAGACTACAATGTAAGTTTGGTTATGGTAACCAGTTATAACACAGTTTCAAGTACAAGCATATGCTGTTTTTGTCTGCTGAATCTGTATAACACACATCTGTGTTTGTGTTGTAGCATTTCTGTAAGTCTGACAGGAATACGGCCATCTGGAAGCAAAAATGGTACGTTCACAACTCCACGATTAAAAGTTCAAGCTGCTGAGTGTCTGCGGGGAGCGAGAACTGCTGGAGTGCATCTGATAATCAAAGACACATTAGTGATTTGGTCTCTTTCCACGATCGTGAGGCAGTTCATTATGAGGAGCGTTTAAGGCAAGAATCGCTAATACTGTCACCACGTACTAAAGTTCAGCACGTACATCGTCCTGCAACTCCGTGTAATCTGACAGATGTGTAATGGGTAAATGTTTAGTTTTTAGTTAACTGTAATCACACAAACAGGTGTTTCACACATTTCTGCCTCTGTTTCAAGACACGGACTGTTTCAGGCTGTTTGGCATTGAGCTGCAATTACTCCATTTGGTGCCGTCGCCATGAGATATTAACAACACATGCTTCCTTCTTAAAGCCAAAGTTCACCTAAAAGTGAGCATCTGTCACCATTTTCTCATCCTCATGTCTCAACTGCATAGCAACACCCTAGCAACCACCCAGAATACCCCAGCAACCATCCCATAATACCCTAGAAACTGCATAGCAACACCCTAGCAACCACCCAGAATACCCCCGCAACCATCCCATAATACCCTAGAAACTGCAGAGCAACACCCAAGCAACCACCCAGAGTAGCCTTGGAACTGCATACCAACACCCTAACAACCATCCCATAATACCCTAGCAACCACCCAGAGTAGCCTTGCAACTGCATACCAACACTCTAACAACCATCCCATAATACCCTAGCAACCACCCAGAGTAGCCTTGCAACTGCATACCAACACCCTAACAACCATCCCATAATACCCTAGCAACCACCCAGAGTACCCTTGCAACTGCATACCAACACCTAGCAACCATACAATACCCTAGCATCCTCATAGCAACACCCTAGAAACCACCCAGAGTAGCCTTGCAACTGCATACCAACACCTAGCAACCATCTAATAATACCCTAGCATCCTCATTGAAACACCCTAGCAACCATCCCATAATAGCCTAGCAACCACCCAGAGTAGCCTTGCAACTGCATACCAACACCTAGCAACCATCTAATAATACCCCAGCATCCTCATTGAAACACCCTAGCAACCATCCCATAATACCCTAGCAACCACCCAGAGTACCCTTGCAACTGCATACCAACACTCTAACAACCTTCCCATAATACCCTAGCAACCACCCAGAGTACCCTTGCAACTGCATACCAACACCTAGCAACCATCTAATAATACCCTAGCATCCTCATTGAAACACCCTAGCAACCACCCAGAGTAGCCTTGCAACTGCATACCAACACCCTAACAACCATCCCATAATACCCTAGCAACCACCCAGAGTACCCTTGCAACTGCATACCAACACCTAGCAACCATCTAATAATACCCTAGCATCCTCATTGAAACACCCTAGCAACCACCCAGAGTAGCCTTGCAACTGCATACCAACACCCTAACAACCATCCAATAATGCCCTAGCAACCACCCAGGAAACCCTAGCAACAGTCTAACGACCTCTTAGCAACCAAGCAGAATATCAGTCTCTTTTTTCTGATGGACTGCACTGCCTTCAAACACTTCTCCAAACTTTCTGGTCAGGTTTTCTCAAGCCAACATTAAAGTCTGTCTTGACAAAACTTTTTTTTATCTAGTTACTAATACTATAAAATATCTAGACCTGAAATAAAAATATTATTTAGAAATATTCTAAATAAATAAATAATGACTAAAACAAAATAATTACTAAAACCATGACCAAAATTAAAATAAAAAATACTAAAAGTGCAAAAAAATACAAACTTTTAAAAAACGTAATTGAAATGAAATGTGAAATAAAATACAAATGATAAAATATTTCACTATTTTAAAAAATAAATTGAATACTTAATATCATAAATGAAGATTAGAAATGTTTCCTTGACCACTAACTGAAATTAATTTGCAGTAAAATTACTAAACTAGAAATAAAGCTAGAAATAATAAAAAATTTAAATGATCTAAAAATAATAAGTACTACTCGAAGTATAAATCCTAAAATAAGGTACGATTATCAGTGAATGAAGACTTTAATTTCAGCCTGTTTCTGATTCTGACAGTCATGGTCTCCATGTTGTACTGAAAAGATCTGCATGAAGATTCTTCACAGTTTGTGCTCTAGTCTTCCTCACAGTGAATGACATCTGGAAGTGTTGGTTCTGTCGGACTGTCCCTTTAAGGAGGACGAGGGAAAGTAGGACACTGTATTGAGGACGAGCTGGTGGAGGAAGACTGACCTGAATTACTGCACACAAACCCATGAGAGATGAAACCAGCAGACCTGCAGCGCGTCCGTCAAAGAGTTTTCCCTCTTCTGTTTGACCTAGAAAGAGTCTCGTCTCTTTCTTACACGGCAGGACTTTTTCAAATTAATATGAACTGTCTTTAAACTACGAAGACATTTAAACTAGTGCCGTCAAATCGATTAATCGCATGTAATAGTAACTGTTTTTAAACAAACGTTTAGTTTAAATCAGAGCTGTAAAATCATTTCATCGTGATTCATCACATCTAATAACTGTTTTTGAACTACGAAGACTTTTCGTTTAAACTAGTGCTGTCAAATCAATTAATTGCAATTAATCACATCTAGTGTAAAAGTTTGTAAATGTGTGTGACACTTTTATATTAGATGTGATTAATCGCTATTAGTTTAATTTCTTTTCATAAATCGGTACTATCGGTCACGCTTTTTACGTCTGTCTGTGGGTTTTTACACATATTTAACCAGTGAGAAGCTTGTTTGCTCCTCAAACTGTCAGTCAAACCCGCCGCACACACATCTCTGCTCGTTTGCAATGCAATGGTGAATATGTATGAAAACGTAATGCGACGACATTCTCTGGTCAAAAACCACTTGATTTGCGCTTGACTTTGGTAAAATGTTAATATTATAAGTGGTCGACCATATATAAAGCTCAATATACTGTGCTTTTTTGTTGTTGTTGTTGTTGGAGATACGAGGTTTCATCCCGACAGCGATCATGTGTTTCTCTAACTTTTGATTTTTGATTTTCTTTAAATGCATTTCATTTTATTGTCATTTCAGTTCACGTGTCCCTGGATTTAATGCATATTCAATGAAGCATTTCAACAAGCCCAAATCCTTTCTTTCATTTATGCATGCAAGTATTTTATTTGTCTATTTATGATTTTATTTTATTTTTTTTAATGCATTAACCTCTTAATGAATTTTGATATATGTTAATATCTTCAATTAAGGTTTCTCTTGAATTACATTTACCTTAACAGCCGTTACAAATATCTATTTCTTGTTTTAAACATACATCAAAAACTTAAATCTGCTTAAAACAAGAAAAAGTATTTGCCATTGAAGTGAAAAAAAAAAATTTGATTCAAGATACAATATCAGATATATTACTTTTAATTATATATATATACATATATATAATTTTCTTCATTTTTCTGAATAATTTGGAAAAATATTTGCCATTGTACTGAGAAAAAATAACTATAAATATATGCAATGGTGAATACGTATGAAAACGTAATGCGACGACATTCTCTGGTCAAAAACGACTTGATTTGCGCTTGACTTTGGTAAAATGTTAATAATATAATTACACACAGAAGTGGTCGACCATATATAAAGCTCAATATACTGTGCTTTTTTTTTGTTGGAGATACGAGGTTTCGTCCCGATAGCGATCATGTGTTTCTCTAACTTTTGATTTTTGATTTTCTTTAAATGCATTTCATTTTATTGTCATTTCAGTTCACGTGTCCCTGGATTTAATGCATATTCAATGAAGCATTTCAACAAGCCCGAATCCTTTCTTTCATTTATGCATGCAAGTATTTTATTTGTCTATTTATGATTTTATTTTATTTTTTTTAATGCATTAACCTCTTAATGAATTTTGATATATGTTAATATCTTCAATTAAGGTTTCTCTTGAATTACATTTACCTTAACAGCCGTTACAAATATCTATTTCTTGTTTTAAACATACATCAAAAACTTAAATCTGCTTAAAACAAGAAAAAGTATTTGCCATTGAAGTGAAAAAATTTTTTTTTTGATTCAAGATACAATATCAGATATATTACTTTTAATTATATATATATACATATATATAATTTTCTTCATTTTTCTGAATAATTTGGAAAAATATTTGCCATTGTACTGAGAAAAAATAACTATAAATATATGCAATGGTGAATACGTATGAAAACGTAATGCGGCGACATTCTCTGGTCAAAAACGACTTGATTTGCGCTTGACTTTGGTAAAATGTTAATAATATAATTACACACAGAAGTGGTCGACCATATATAAAGCTCAATATACTGTGCTTTTTTTTTGTTGGAGATACGAGGTTTTGTCCCGACAGCGATCATGTGTTTCTCTAACTTTTGATTTTTGATTTTCTTTAAATGCATTTCATTTTATTATCATTTCAGTTCACGTGTCCCTGGATTTAATGCATATTCAATGAAGCATTTCAACAAGCCCAAATCCTTTCTTTCATTTATGCATGCAAGTATTTTATTTGTCTATTTATGATTTTTTTTTATTTTTTTTAATGCATTAACCTCTTAATGAATTTTGATATATGTTAATATCTTCAATTAAGGTTTCTCTTGAATTACATTTACCTTAACAGCCGTTACAAATATCTATTTCTTGTTTTAAACATACATCAAAAACTTAAATCCGCTTAAAACAAGAAAAAGTATTTGCCATTGAAGTGAAAAAAAAAAATTTGATTCAAGATACAATATCAGATATATTATTTTTAATTATATATATATATACATATATATAATTTTCTTCATTTTTCTGAATAATTTGGAAAAATATTTGCCATTGTACTGAGAAAAAATAACTATAAATATATGCAATGGTGAATACGTATGAAAACGTAATGCGACGACATTCTCTGGTCAAAAACCACTTGATTTGCGCTTGACTTTGGTAAAATGTTAATATTATAAGTGGTCGACCATATATAAAGCTCAATATACTGTGCTTTTTTGTTGTTGTTGTTGTTGGAGATACGAGGTTTCGTCCCGACAGCGATCATGTGTTTCTCTAACTTTTGATTTTTGATTTTCTTTAAATGCATTTCATTTTATTGTCATTTCAGTTCACGTGTCCCTGGATTTAATGCATATTCAATGAAGCATTTCAACAAGCCCGAATCCTTTCTTTCATTTATGCATGCAAGTATTTTATTTGTCTATTTATGATTTTATTTTATTTTTTTTAATGCATTAACCTCTTAATTAATTTTGATATATGTTAATATCTTCAATTAAGGTTTCTCTTGAATTACATTTACCTTAACAGCCGTTACAAATATCTATTTCTTGTTTTAAACATACATCAAAAACTTAAATCTGCTTAAAACAAGAAAAAGTATTTGCCATTGAAGTGAAAAAAAAAAATTTGATTCAAGATATAATATCAGATATATTATTTTTAATTATATATATATACATATATATAATTTTCTTCATTTTTCTGAATAATTTGGAAAAATATTTGCCATTGTACTGAGAAAAAATAACTATAAATATATGCAATGGTGAATACGTATGAAAACGTAATGCGACGACATTCTCTGGTCAAAAACCACTTGATTTGCGCTTGACTTTGGTAAAATGTTAATAATATAATTACACACAGAAGTGGTCGACCATATATAAAGCTCAACATACTGTGCTTTTTTTTTGTTGGAGATACGAGGTTTCGTCCCGACAGCGATCATGTGTTTCTCTGAGACTCGACACTAGAGCATCAAATAAACCCTTCATGTGTAGGACATCTGCAGTCTTCCAGCTCTATAATCTGAGCATCCGCTCCCGCAGTTAATGTGGAACATCAGCGATGAATCATCGGGTTCTTCAGAGTTCATCTACTGTACGCCGACTCATCATTTATGCAAACCATCACGGCCGGATAATGATGTTTGAGCGCGGATACAAAATTGAGCTCTGAAAAGGTCGGATTCACTCGAGTTCAAGAAGCAAATCATGTTTAATGTTTCAACTAAATACTTCCAAGATGGATAATATTCATTTAAAAAGTCCTAAAGTGTGTTCAGGCTCCATTTATTTAAATATTTCGGAATATTATAAGTTCAAAAAACTTTGTAAACATTAAATTCATGCTCTAAACAATATTTAGGCCTAAATTACATAATCGAAGCCATACAGCGATGTATTTTGAAAATGTGATTATTTAAGTAAAATCCGCATATAATTAATAATAAACCACGCCTTGATTTTTGTTTCATTAATGTATGACTGACAAATATGCATCACATTAATAGGATTAGTTTGTTTAAACAGATATTTTATAAGCAAGTCAAATGTATAAATGTTACATTCATGCCTAAATATGATCTTTTACGAGCTGATATGATGGTGTAAATGTGAGATTCTTAAAACTAATATATTTTACTTTTTTTTGCTTCAAAATGATCAGGTTTTTTTCGAAGTAAGTACATTTTGATTAAAGATTGATGTCCGTTTATTAAAAACATGCACCGAATCGCTGAAAATAAGATGCATTAAGAAACTTATTCGTTTTGATGTGACTTCATCTCAAATGCTTCTTCGGCTCCTTCAGTTCATCCATATGCTGGAGTCATTAATCCATAATATCCATAATTACAAGCGTGCATTTCATTGCTTTATGCGTTCTCTCCATCTCTATTTCTGTTCCAGGCAGATCGCTCATGTCAGAGTGAATCATCAGCGCACGGACGCGCTCGTGTCTCTCGCTGCATACAGATGATCGGCTGGAGAGGACAAACCTACAGCTTGTGCTGGGTTTGCAGGAAGTGATGCGTCTCGCACACATGATCAATGACCTGTGAGTATCTGTTAGTGTCTTTGGAGCTGTGTTTTGTCACCTGACTGAAATGGACACTGTAAGTGTGTGTGTGTGTGTTCTTTGCTCACGGACGTGGATTTAAAGTCTAAACTTACTCAGACAGATGATGACAAAAATGAGGGTAAAGTTTGAAATATCAGTATGACAGATTTTTTCAATTCATTTTGGCACAGATACGAACTCTAAACACTTTATTTGACTTTTGAAGAGATTTTCTTTAAATGCATTTCATTTTATTGTCATTTTTGTCCCTGGATTTAATGCATATTTCATGAAGCATTTCAACAAGCCCGAATCCATGCTTCCTTCCCCTTATTGGAAGATCAAAACAAATAATAGCATAATATTGTCTTTCGATAAGCATTTCTTTCATTTATTTATGGCTGTATTTTGCTTATGGCAAGTATTTTATTTGTCTTTTTATGAATTTATTTTATTTTTTTAATGCATTAACCTCTTCATTAATTTTGATATATGTTAATATCTTCAATTAAGGTTTCTCTTATCTAAAACTTAAATCTGCTTAAAACAAGAAAAAGTATTTGCCATTGAAGTGAAAAATTTTTTTTGATTCAAGATACAATATCAGATATATTACTTTTAATTATATTAATTTATATATATAATTTTCTTCATTTTTCTGAATAGTTTGTAAAAATATTTGCCATTGTAGTAAGAAAAATAACCTATATATATAATTTATTATATAAAATAACTATATAATTATATATTAATTAAATAAATATATATTACTATTAAAATAAAATTTATATATATATATATATATATGTGTGTGTGTGTGTTTATAATTAATTTCTTCATTTTTCTGAATAATATGGAAAAATATTTGCCATTGTAGTGAGAAAAATAGCCTATATATATATAATTTATTATGTAAAATAACTGTATAATTATGTATTAATTAAATAAATATATATTACTATTAAAATAAAATTTATTTATATATATATATATATATATATATTAATTTTCTTCATTTTTCTGAATAATTTGGAAAAATATTTGCCATTGTAGTGAGAAAAATAGCCTATATATATATAATTTATTATATAAAATAACTATATAATTATATATTAATTAAATAAATATATATTACTATTAAAATAAAAAAATATTTTATACATATATATTAATTTTCTTTGTTGTTTTGAATAATTTAGATGTTGTATAAACGAAGAACTAAAATACTGACAGGTACTGCTAAAGGTTTCTTCTCAGCTCACCTGTCTGTGGCCGAAGTCGTTGAGGATGGTGGCGAGTTTCTTGGTGCCGCTGTGCAGTCTCTGGGCCGGGACGGCGGGGTTCGGGTCCCTCCAGTCGACGGAGAGCCGGTGGATCCACATGTGCTCGTCCTGCAGGTGTGCTCCTCTGATACTGGGGTCGAAGCAGTGAACCTCGCAGCCCGATCCGGCCAACAGCCGCTCCAGACCATCATCCTCCGCTCCCAGCCTGAGACACACAAAACATATCATAGAATTATATATATATATATATATATATGTGACTATATACTATATAAATATAGTTTAAAATAATATAGTTAAAAATAATAAAAAGTATTAGTAATTTTATTGTTTAGTATATATATATATATATTAATCTCTAATCTATTTAATCTCTATCTTCAGTTAAGGTTTCTCTTGAATTAAAATGACCTTAACACCCCTTACAAATATATATTTCTTGTTTTAAATCAGAAATGTAATATCAGAAATATCACTGAATATCAGCTAAAGTTAATGAACTATAAAAACCCTGAAAACATGATGGCACGAGCAAAATATAAACTTTAATGATAATAATCATAACAAATATAATAATAATAATAATACATTTTATTTATAAAGCACTTTACATTTTTTTTTAAAAATCTCAAAGAGGCCAAAAAAAAGAGAGAGAGAGAGAATAAGAGTTAAGTTAAAACCAATGGCCAATTAAAATGAACGCATTCAAACACAAAGAAATTTAAACATGAAAAAAGGTACGTTATTAAGTCCTTTTTGAAAACATCAGTGGTTTGTGTGTTAAGACGTTCTTGAAGGTTTTTGCCATGCATGCACTGATGTGTGAGGAAGGAAACTTTCTACTCAATCCGGGCAGAAATGGGAAGCCAGAGTAAAGATTGCAGTATTGGTGTGATATGGTCGACGTCAATGCAATAAAATATACGTGTCAAATGATCCTAATATCGACGCATTAATACTCAGAATAGACTATGGCATACAGCTCAGCATTTACTAAACACCACCTGTAGTATGAATAGATAATGATGATCATTTCCGACTGCATAACGTCTAATCCAATCGAATCGTCCGTCTATAATCTTTCATTTTTGTAAAAACGTCTTAAATCTGATCAGGCTGGAAAGCGTACTACAATATTAGTATGCTGGTGGAATGTGAGTATGCTTTTGTCCTCCACACAGTAGACTCTGGCTGTACTGCATATTCTGTGCAAATGTACTCATGTTTTTTGCATACAGAAAATTTGCATACTATGAGCAGTATGTGCATTACAGAACGGTGCATGCAGTTGTGAACATGTATGAATATTTATTAGATGTGCATAAAGATTATTGCATCAGCTTGTGTAGATCATGTTGAAGAGGGTTCAAACGTGCTGCCGGACGCTTCGCTGGCGTTCACGAATGATTCATTTAGCATGCCGACTGTAATGAGTCTTGAGCTCTGCCTGCAGGCGGTGATGTTCGCTGCAGAGGATTCTGGGATCATTTCAGGTGATCTGACGACTCTCTGCGGGCGTTTGGCTGGTAAATAAATGCCATTATGGGGATCAGAGCCAAAATATGAGCCGATTTAAAAACGCGTGAGCCGAACGAGTCTCACTCAGGGTCATATTTCATTTCAAAATCAAAAGGAAAAAATAATAAATTATATTTTATAAAGGAAATGATGCCTTTAATTAATTAATTAATTTAGTGATGTAACATTTCACTGGGTCAATCGGTCAGTTTGTTTATTATTTACATTTTTATTGATTTATTTGATTTTTTTCTATTTAAGAAATGGCACTTTCCCAAAAAAGAAAATGTAATGAATCGCACTGAAATATTTGTCATGTTTCATTTTTAAAATTGAAAGAGAAAATAAATAAATAAATAATAATAAAAAAATAATTATATATTATAAATAAAATCAAGCCTTCAAAATTATTAATTTATTTAATGATATATTTATTATATTTATTTAATATTCATTTCATTTTTCATTTTTATTTAGTTATTTTTCTTTCTTTTTTTTTATCAAATAAATGCCATTTATTTTCCCAAAAAGTTCATGTGTAAATGTAAACGAAACTCAGAAAAAATATCTAGAACATCTCTGTATCATATTATATTTTACATATTTTTTATATTTTACAGCCTGAACATGTGATTTTATTAATAAATTCATTATTCGATTTATTGACAAAATTTCACTGGAAATCATGGTTTTATTTTTGTTTATTTATTATTTACCTTTTTAATTTTTTTTAATTTAAATATAAATTAGATTATATTTCATTTTATAATCGAAGGGAAAAAAAATATATAAATTAAAGTTTATAAAGGAAATTAGCATTTTTACATTATCCACATGATTAAACCCCACAATTCTCATCAGCCGATTTTATTATTTAAATTTTATGTAAACATGCAAGCATTTTTTGTCAATTACTGTTTTTCAGTGATATTTTTATTTATTCATTAAAAAAAAAAAAAAAAATGCATTACACTCATAAAAATCAAAGGGAAAATGTGTTTAATAATACCACAATGCATCTTAATGATCCCCTTTTTCTTTGATTTCGTGTTGAAATGTGACTCATTTCTTCATTAAACTCCAGAGATGGATGTTTGATGTACTATCAGAAGCGGATCAAGTCTGAGACGCTGCAGGGCAGGACTCTGTCAGACGGACTTTCACATGCATGGATTAATGCGAGCGTTTTACTTTGCAATGCATCACACACACACACAGAATGTTAATGAGCAGAAAGCTGCTGATTTTGCATGTTCAGAGCAGGACGGATGTACAGCACGGATCCTGACACGACCTGTTGTGTTCGTATGCTCGTGCAGAACGGCACAAGCGTGTGCCTGTCAGCCGCAGTGTTTGTAGTCAGGTGTGTGCTGACAGCGCTTCTGCACGCACAAACACCTCTCACTCCGTCAGACGGGGCTTTTCCCGCACCCCGTGATGCTCTGCATGAATTAAGGGAGTGACCTCTGTTAAACCGTAAGCGGTTCGCTCAAGCACGTTCACGAGTAGAAACGGGATTGTAATATTTGCTGTTTTTGCAATGTGAGGGAAGTAATCATGCTTGATGATTCTTTGCAGTGTTAAATGCATTGAATCTGACAAGGGTCAATTTGACGATCATACTCAAAATCGACAGCGATTGGGTTGTTTTGACCCAGCAGTTGGGTTAAATGTTTGCCCCAACCTGCTGGGTAGTTTTATTGTTTAAAAATGACTAAAAATGAACCCGAAGGATGTTGGAAATTAAAAATCAGACACAAAATTACTAGAGGCAACGATAATAATCAAACAAATTAATACATTTTCCCAGCGTTTAAAAATAGAGGTTTTTCATTGGCATTGATGGTTCCATGAAGAATGAATCTTTATACACTAAAAAAAAAAAAAGCTGGGTTAAATATGGACAAACCCAGCGATTCGGTTCATTTGACCCAGCAGTTGGGTTAAATGTTTGACCCAACCTGCTGGGTAGTTTTATTGTTTAAAAATGACTAAAAATGAACCCGAAGGATGTTGGAAATTAAAAATGAGACACATAATGACTAGAGGCGACGATAATAATCGAAAGATGGACATTTATTAATAAGCAAATTAATAAATGTTTATCGTTTGGTATTTCCCAGCGTTTATCAGAGTGTCCACTCTTAAAAGTAAAGGTTTTTCATTGGTGTTGATGGTTCTGTGAAGAATCAATCTTCATCTTTACTTTATACACTTAAAAAAAAAAAAGCTGGGTTAAAAACTGGGTTGTTTTAACCCATCAGTTGGGTTAAATGTTTGACCCAACCTGCTGGATAGTTTTATTGTTTAAAAATGACTGTTTCTTGCTTATAATGAACTCAAAATATGTTGTAAATGAACATTTATTAATATTTTTAATGAATAATAATTCAACAATAAACATTTGCTTATTAGTAAATGTCCATCTTTTGATTATTATCGTTCCCTCTAGTAATTATGTATCCAACATACTTTGGGTTCATTTTAATCACACTCATTTTTTTACAATAGTTGAGTTCAGTAAAACTAGTCAGCAGGTTGGGTCAAATTTTTCCATTTTCAACCCAACTTGGGTCGTTTTTAACCCAGCATTTTTTTTTTAGAGAGCAGTGGAAAAAGATTCTTTAGATTCTTAAAATGTTCTTGACGCGTGAAGAAGCGACACTGACCTGAGGGAATAAACGCGGCAGTGTTTCGACGCGATGCGCTCGGCCAGGCTGAACCTGCGGTCCAGACACAGAACCCAAGACCCATGATCCTCTCTGTCAAACGCCGGTCTCTCGCAGGACACCTACAAACACACATAAAATCCAACCTTCATCACATCCTGATTTAAAGTGACACAAATGTTTTTTAAATCAGGTGTGAAATAAGTCAGTAATCCATTCTCACTTCCTGCTGAACCTATGTAGGTTTGTAGCTAATTTGCATAATGCCAGCCCATCTGCTTGGCTCCGCCCTCAAACACTAGTTTATCTGAGACTGGAAGAGTTCGTGTTGTTCATGTCGAAGATCGACGACGGTAAAACCATCACTGTGACTCGGATATGATAATGAGCGTTTGGGTTCTGACCAATCAGAGCAGAGCAGCTCTCAGAAAGGCGGGGTTTAGAGAAGAGCCTTTAAAATAGCATAACACAGCACTTCATCTCAGGCATTGAGAACCAGGAGCGAAGCGTGAGACTGTACCTGCGGGGTAGAGATGTATCTGAGGAATCGATCGGCTTCCTCCTGTAAGTCGCGGGTCTCTGCGGCCCACGGTTCCAGGTCGATCTTCCATCTAGGAATCTGCACAAATGCACAGGAAACGGCTGAAAACTCCTCAGTGGAGCTTCTTCATGTTTCCAGATGTTGGACTGACTTACAAAGAAACATTCATTTATGTATTTGTTTATTTTTGTAACATTTTTTATTTATGCATTGATTTATTCATATATTAGTGCTGTCAAATCAATTAATCGCAACTAATCGTGTATATATATATATATACACACACGCACGCACATATTTTTACAAACTTTTATGTTGATGTGATTAATCGAGATTAATCGATTTGACTACTATTGTTACACAATGATACATTAGATACGATTAATCGATTTGACGGCACTGTTTTGTTTTTACCAAAAATGGTTTGACGCAATTAACTGCAATTAATCCATTTGACAACAAATTTTTTTTTTTTACAACATTTTGTTGGATGTGATTAATTGCGATTAATCGATTTGACGTCTCTATTCTTACAAACTTTTATGTTCGATGCGATTATTTTCAATCACAGTACTATTTCTACAAAAAAAATAGTTTTTATAAACTACAAACTTTTATGTTGATGCGATTAATCGAGATTAATCGATTTGATTACTATTGTTACACAATGATACGTTAGACACGATTAATCGATTTGACGGCACTGTTTTGTTTTGTTTTTACAAAAAAAGGGTTCGATGCAATTAACTGCAATTAATCCATTTGACAGCACTATTTTCACATTTATATTAGATGTGACTAATTGCAATTAGTTGATTTGGCGACACTATTATATTCACGCTTTTATTATATGCGATTAAACGATTTAACGGTACTATTTTTACAAACTTTTATGTTAGATGTGATTAATTGTGATTAATCGATTTGACAGCGTTATAATACAAAATTTTATGTTCGATGCGATTGTTTTCAATCGCAGTACTATTTCTACAAACGTTTATGTTGATGTGATTAATCATGATTAATCGGCCTAACAGTACTCTTAAACAAAAATGCATTTATGTATTTGTTTGTTTATTTATTTAATATTTTTTTGTTTATTCATTGATTTATTCACATATTAGTGCCGTCAAATCAATTCATCGCAACTAATCGTATATATATATATATATATATATTTATATAATATACATACACACACATATTTTTACAAACTTTTATGTTGATGTGATTAATCACAATTAATCGATTTGACTACTATTGTTACACAATGATACGTTCGATACGATTAATCGATTTGACGGCACTGTTTTGTTTTGTTTTTACAAAAAAAGGGTTCGATGCAATTAACTGCAATTAATCCATTTGACAGCACTATTTACACATTTATATTAGATGTGATTAATTGCAATTAGTTGATTTGGCGACACTATTATATTCACGCTTTTATTAGATGCGATTAATCAGTTTGACAGTATAATTTTGACAAAATGATGTTAGATGCGGTTAATCTATTTAACGGCACTATTTTTACAAACTTTTATGTTAGATGTGATTAATCACGATTAATCGGCCTAACAGTACTCTTAAACAAAAATGCTAATTGCGATTAATCGATTTGACCACTATTTTACTACATTTTGTTGAATGTGATTAATCACATTTAATCGATTTGACGGCACTATTATGAATTTATTAATTATCGTGAGAATAAGGTCATGAATTTGTAAAAATCCATGTTTCCAGGTGCTGCACTAACACAGAAACTCACAAAGAAATCATTTATTTTAATTTAAATAATAATTTAATAACTTTATCCAACTGAAACCAACCGTGTTGTCTCGAAAATATTGCTTTTACACGTTTACGTGTCCTCAACGTCACTTTTGTAGAATCGCTACATCATCATCCGACAGGAAGGGACGTCGTTTTGGCGGGAAAACAGCGGCACAAACGTCACTAAGTGTCTATTATCAACATTATCACACATCAGTAATGCTGGTTTGTTTCACTCTAAACTCTTGTGTTTTTCAGAGTTATTTCCAGCTTGTTTCACTCTGTTTCTATTTTTATTAGAGAATTCCAGATCCACAGACGTTGTGGCTTTTATTAGGGCTGCATTTTTCCGTCCCACTTACAAATGTCAAACAAACCCGGGTTCAGCGTGAGCACGTCTGGGTCGTTTCAGAAGCCGCTGTGCTTCTTCATCGTCATCATCCTCTCTTCATAAATATTAGTAAATGTTTTCTCTGGAAAATTAATTAGTATCTCGATCTCAATTTACTATAATAATCCCGTCCCACACAGAACAAGTTCTCATATTGTGTTTTTCTTTAGTTGTGGATCTGATTCATCAGGAAACTTTCATGCCGTAAACGTGGATCCACGAGTGCTTGGATCCGATCTGAATGTGCAGCTCTGTTTTCACAGCTGGATTCAATCAATTCCTGATGTCCTTCCTGCTGCCGCTCTTCAGATTCAGAGCTCGTATTATGCAAACACTCGCTGCGAGACACGCAAACACATCCAGCGCTGCTTTACAAACTGGGGTTTTTAAATTAAGAGTTTGATATGGTAGAGGAGAAGTGGGACGCCTATTATTAACTCAAACATCTTAAAATATAACAGCGAACACTTCTGTGTGTAAAAGATGATGCAGTTTCATTCTGTGAAGCCTAGTCTGGTTTCATGCTGGGCGTCCAGCTCTGATTGGCTCTTAATTTGATCAAAAATACAGTAAAACAGTGACATATTATTCCAATGTAAATCATCTGTTTTCTATGTGAATATATAGTAAAGTGTAATCTATTCCTGTGATCAAAGCTGAATTTCTTTGATCAAAAATACAGTAAAAACAGTAAAAATTGTGAAATAATATTCCAATTTAAAATAGTTGTTTTCTATGTGAATATATGGTAAAGTGTAATTTATTCCTGTGATCAAAGCTGAATTTATTTGATTAAAAATACAGTAAAAACAGTAAAAATTGTGAAATAATATTCCAATTTAAAATAGTTGTTTTCTATGTGAATATATAGTAAAGTGTAATATATTCCTGTGATCAAAGCTGAATTTCTTTGATCAAAAATACAGTAAAAACAGTAAAAATTGTAAAATAATATTCCAATTTAAAATAGTTGTTTTCTATGTGAATATATGGTAAAGTGTAATTTATTCCTGTGATCAAAGCTGAATTTATTTGATTAAAAATACAGTAAAAACAGTAAAAATTGTGAAATAATATTCCAATTTAAAATATTTGTTTTCTATGTGAATATATAGTAAAGTATAATTTATTCCTGTGATCAAAGCTGAATTTATTTGATTAAAAAATACAGTAAAAACAGTAAAAATTGTGAAATAATATTCCAATTTAAAATAGTTGTTTTCTATGTGAATATATAGTAAAGTATAATTTATTCCTGTGATCAAAGCTGAATTTCTTTGATTAAAAATACAGTAAAAACAGTAAAAATTGTGAAATCATTCTGATATGATGATTTGATGCTCAAGAAACATTTATGATCATTATCAATGTCATATTTTTGTGGAAACTGTCACATTTCAATTTTCAGCATTCTTTGATAAATAGAAAGTTCAGCAATTATTTGAAATAGAATCTTTTGTAACATTATAACTCACTTTTATGCAAATGCTTCATGTTACTGAATAAAAGTGGGCGGGCATATGTTAATGAGCTCAACATTCTACTCATGCATATTCATGTTCGAGTCATTTTAGTTGCAGTAAATAGTCTAATCAAGTGAACTGAAGGGGATCTTTGTGTGGTGTTAGACTCAAAGGTCAAAGGTCAGAGGTCAAGAGTGAGAAAGCCTACAGGAGAGCATGAATGCGCTTTTGTTTAAGAGTGTTTCTGACATGCACAGTCAGCAACATAAACAGGATACCGGGCGAAAATGGAGAACAGAAGTGCTTGAGTGTCTGATGGATCTTATTAATTTGTTGCTTCGTTCTCCATTTTCTGAGAGTCTGAGTGTGTTTTCTCTTCATCAACATGTGAAACGAAACTCTCTAGAAGGATTTATAATCTCGACAGGAAGCAAAGAGGGTTCTTACAGTGTTTTAAAACCTCATATATGTATATTAACTTAAATAAATACTACTTCTAGACCTGGAACAGTGATGGAAATCAATAACATCCTAAAAAGCCAATGACATTTTCACAATTATTATTATTATTTTTAAGTATGTAAAGTTAAATAGTTATTTGTGAATAAAGATCTTTATTTACAAATTCATCAATAATAAATATCCCCGATGAACATTCAATAAATCAAACTTATGGGATTTAATTATTTGTTATTATTTTAGTTATTTTTAAAATTCATTACTTATAATTGCATTTTAATTATTTTTTAATTTATTTAAATATTTTAAATTAATTATTTTTATTATTATAATTGTTCTATTTTTAATTATAATTATATTTTTAATTAATTATTTTTTAATTTATTATTGTTTTATTAAATTATTTTGAAATTCATATTAATGTAGTGCCACTTCTAATTTTTGTAAATAAAAAATTTAATTTAATTCTTTATAAATTAAATTTATAATTGTTTATTTAATTATTTTAATATGGTGCTACTACTAGTTTATGTAACTGAAAATAATTATTTTATTTTAATTAACTAATTTATCATAATATAGTGCCATTCCTAGTTTATGTAAGTTTATTCAAAATGATTCATTTGTAATGGTTTTAATTATGTTAATATTGTGTTTATGTGAAGAAAAATGTTTATAAAAATGAGAAATTTTGTGTCAGAAATGTTGAGTTTTGACATTCGCAGCAGCTTCTCACCCGTCTGTGATGTTTCAGCGGCCGGCAGCATCTGGACTCAGTCAATACGTCTGTTGCCCTGGTAACGGCCTTCTGATGCCTGCGATTCGGGGTCTGTTTCTGGAGTCGAACCGCCGCCGTCAGACACAAGCCCTTGAGCTCCACGTAGACGTGAGCGCAGACGCACAGCAGAGACAGCAGGAGACTCGCGCGCAGCAGGAAACACTTGTTCATCCTCTTCCTGTAGGAACACTGCAGTCTCATCTCACGTCTCGCTCACTTTTCAGTCGTGTGCGACTCCATCCGAATACTCAGACTCTGTGGAGAGATTGTACTGTTAGATATTCATGCAGCGGTCAGCCGACAGACTGATTTATAATATTGAATTAATATTATAATATTGTTACTCAGATCCTGGGTCAGACGTAACAACCCAGTGTTTGGGTGGTTTTTGTGTTACTCAGATCCTGGGTCAGACGTAACAACCCAGTGTTTGGGTAGTTTTTGTGTTACACTGATCCTGGGTCAGACGTAACAACCCAGTGTTTGGGTAGTTTTTGTGTTACACTGATCCTGGGTCAGACGTAACAACCCAGTGTTTGGGTAGTTTTTGTGTCACTCAGATCCTGGGTCAGGCGTAACAACCCAGTGTTTGGGTAGTTTTTGTGTCACTCAGATCCTGGGTCAGGCGTAACAACCCAGTGTTTGGGTAGTTTTTGTGTTACACTGATCCTGGGTCAGGCGTAACAACCCAGTGTTTGGGTAGTTTTTGTGTCACTCAGATCCTGGGTCAGACGTAACAACCCAGTGTTTGGGTAGTTTTTGTGTCACTCAGATCCTGGGTCAGGCGTAACAACCCAGTGTTTGGGTAGTTTTTGTGTTACACTGATCCTGGGTCAGGCGTAACAACCCAGTGTTTGGGTAGTTTTTGTGTTACACAGATCCTGGGTCAGACGTAACAACCCAGTGTTTGGGTAGTTTTTGTGTTACACAGATCCTGGGTCAGACGTAACAACCCAGTGTTTGGGTAGTTTTTGTGTTACACAGATCCTGGGTCAGACGTAACAACCCAGTGTTTGGGTGGTTTTTGTGTTACACAGATCCTGGGTCAGACGTAACAACCCAGTGTTTGGGTAGTTTTTGTGTTACACAGATCCTGGGTCAGACGTAACAACCCAGTGTTTGGGTAGTTTTTGTGTTACACTGATCCTGGGTCAGACGTAACAACCCAGTGTTTGGGTAGTTTTTGTGTTACGCAGATCCTGGGTCAGACGTAACAACCCAGTGTTTGGGTAGTTTTTGTGTTGCACTGATCCTGGTCAGACGTAACAACCCAGTGTTTGGGTAGTTTTTGTGTTACACAGATCCTGGGTCAGACGTAACAACCCA
This sequence comes from Opsariichthys bidens, assembly GCA_037194245.1. NCBI lineage: Eukaryota > Metazoa > Chordata > Actinopteri > Cypriniformes > Xenocyprididae > Opsariichthys > Opsariichthys bidens. The sequence goes on from CM074282.1 coordinate 33,844,983, forward strand.
GTGTTTGGGTAGTTTTTGTGTTGCACTGATCCTGGGTCAGACGTAACAACCCAGTGTTTGGGTAGTTTTTGTGTTACACTGATCCTGGGTCAGACGTAACAACCCAGTGTTTGGGTAGTTTTTGTGTTACTCAGATCCTGGGTCAGGCGTAACAACCCAGTGTTTGGGTAGTTTTTGTGTTACACAGATCCTGGGTCAGTCGTAACAACCCAGTGTTTGGGTAGTTTTTGTGTTACACTGATCCTGGGTCAGGCGTAACAACCCAGTGTTTGGGTAGTTTTTGTGTTACTCAGATCCTGGGTCAGACGTAACAACCCAGTGTTTGGGTAGTTCCAAAATTGTTAATATTATATTTATTAACTTGCATCAACAAAGATTAATGAACACTGTAAAAAGTTAGTGTTAATGCATTATTAACTAATGTGACGTTACTGTAAATATTTGGCTCGTGGCACCCACCTCTCTCAGCCTGTGTTTCTTGATCTTCTGCTCTTCATGTCTGAGCGTTGCTTCACTCGCTTCTGTCTTTCTTCCCTGCGTTCAGACGCTCAGAATGTCTTCGGCAACAGCGTCCAGCGTTGGGAAACATCTTCTCTGTGAGTGTTTGAGCAGAAGAGCAGGAGAAAACTGCAGTCGTTGCTCGGAGGTCTGGAGCTCCTCTTTAGACCACGCCTCTCTTCATCAACACACACACACACGCCTCTGAACAGCTGAAGCTCTGTAACTCTAGACAAAGACACACACTCTCCGCCCCTCAGCACAATCTCAGCAGACACAGTTCTGCATCATCCCAGAGTCTGATCCTGTTTTCTTGACATCGACATGCTGGAACTCTTTCTAAGGAGCCAGTAGAGACCAGTGACTCTCAGCATCTGAGCTGACATCACGTTTCTTACCTTAACAACTTTTTTTCTGACAAATCTAAACTAGAAAAAAGGTTGTTTGTGTTCTTCGTTGGGTTTCATCCTATTTGATCCATCAGGCTTTTATGGCTCATATATCGTGAGAAAATGGAGGAAAAAACCGCTGCATTTTATTCAGAGACTCAAACTCAAGACTCAAATGCTGTTATTTATCTGGACAAAAAGCATGAAATTCTGATGCTTGGAAATCAATGTCATCTTTACAACAGTAAAGCCCATAAAATGCAAGACTGACACTTGTTGGTGACTTTAGGAATTACATTTCAGGTTAAGTGCCACACATCCCAATCATATTTCGCCCCAAAATCAGAAGGAAAAACAGAAATCTTTACATATTTTGATTTTTTGGGTGGTGAGATATGACCAGGACACACACATATATATATAAATTCAAGTATTATTATATAATGTAGATCCTCCTCATTCCTCGTCTTTATTCTTATCTGTTCATCTCTGTCTTTCTGGTTTGCTTTATATCTCTCTAAATCTTTTTAATCTTTAATTCACCATTAAATTATAATACCTGTCGTCCACATGAGTTTTCCACTCTATGATATGAGACACAAGGTCATTATTATCAACTGATAATCATCCTGTCACTCTCAGATCAGTTAAAACTATGGAAATGAGCAAGAAAATGAAACAGCAATTGTGATTTATTTCTCATAATAACACATTTAATTCAAAGTTTATATATATGTATGTACAAATATTAATAGCTTTATTGCCAATGTGTGAAGAGCTTGTAACAAAACTTACAAAAAGAGACTTTATAAGTTGTTTATGGAAGTACTAAGTCATAATTTTGATGATTTACATCCCAATTATAATGATGACATAAGTAAGAATTATGACATAAGTCAATTATGAGATAAAGGTCGAACTTATTAAAGTCATAATTCTGACGTTTCTCCATATTGTGAGTTTATATCTCATAATTCTGACTTTATAACTCACAATTGCAACTTTATATCACGCTTTGCTGCTGCAGTTCACTCATCGGCCACCGGTGGCGCTAATAACGCGGGTCTCTGAATTCCACATAGAGCCAATTTTTCTTTAAGTTTTGTCCTTGCATCAGTTCAGATCAGTATATGCATACATTGAGTTTCTGTTTGTCACAAAGTCCTTGTTTATTCCAAACTAATTTTGCTGATGTGAACCTGATTGAGTAAGAGCGCACACATTGTGTAATGCTGTGACTGATTGTGGAAAGACTCATGAGAAACATTTTATATAGACACACAATGACTTTTTGCCCATAAATGCATGCGGTTTTATGCGTTATTATGCATGATAATGAAGGCAAATAGACTAGATGTGATTCAATGAATCAAATATACCGTGAATGCGACGCAAGTCGTTTTGTTAAATCATTTTTCCCAAACATCCATTTCTAGAGTGTTTGCTCTCGATTATGTCGAGTAAGCATTATTTACACACAACATGAGATTGTTTAGGCAGCAATAAATGACAGAATCAATGATGCAGACAAAATCAAGTTCAGAAAATGTCATTTTTCACCCCAACTAAACAAACCAGTGGAGAGTCCAGTGTGTGTTTGTCCTCTTTGAGAGATTAATGTCAGATGAATGGATGAACTTTGGAGTCAGGGCTGAGAGGAACAAGCGCTCTGCACACGTGAGATGGTTCTGCTATAAGAGCTGAAGACCGAGGCCGAGCCGAGAGAAGACATCATGGCCGACAACAAGCTCCGACTTCTGATGCTTCTGACCGTCGCTGTGTCCAGTAAGAATGACAATTACTTTCGGAGGAACTTTTTTTCCCATCAAATATTGCAAAAAGGGATTTTCTTAGTTTGTATTTTTACATTTTTAAAGAAAATACATTTACAAATACATTTGAGATGCAGCATGAAATGGACATGAAAATGAAGCGAGGTTTAGGATTGGGTAAATCTTAATTATGACCAAACGTTTGAGGTGAAAAGTCTAAATTATGACATACTTAGTCATTATTATAAGACTGAACAGTCAAAATCATGACATAAAACTTCAAAATGGACATACTAAATCATAATTTTGACAAAAAAGTAAATAGTTATGGGATGACTGTCAAACTTATTACATAAAAAGTCATAATTATTTATAGAGTTATGAGACTGAAAAGTCAAAATCATGACAAAAAATTTAAATTGACATTCTGTCATATTATCATAATTATGAAATAAAAAGTAAACATTAAGATAAAAGTCAAATTTTATCACGAAAAAGTCATGCAATGAAAAAGTTGATATTGACCTACGTACTCATACTTTGGACTTTTTATGATTTTGACATAAGTAAAAAATTATGACACTCTAAGTCACAATTATGAGATAAAGTTGAACTTATTGCATAAAAGTCATAATTATGAGACTGAAAAGTCAAAATCATGACATAAGTCAATTATGAGATAAAGGTCGAATTTATTACATTGTAATTACATATAAGTTGTAATTGTGGCGTTTTTATCATAATTATGACGTCTAAATATATAAAAAGTTAAATTCATGACATAAAAATTTGAAATTGACTGTCCTAATTTTTACCTTTTTATATGACTTTGACATAAAAAGGAAAAATTATGAGATAAAGAATGCACTTATGACATAAAAAGTCAGAATTATGACACACTAAGTCATAATTGTGTCTTTTTAATCATAATTATGACGTCTAAGTTAGGATATAAAAAGTCAAAATCATGACATAAAAGGTTGAAATTGACATAAAAAGTCATAATTCTGGCTTTTTATGCCATAAGTCAAAGTTCGATCATTACTATGAGATAAAAAGTCAAAATGATGATGTGCAAAATTTATTTGTCATGTTTCTGAACACCACTGCTCTGAAGAACTACTGAAGGACGACACAGACATTCAAGCTGACGTTTTAGGTCATTTTCGACAGACGAAACCATGGAGTTTAACACAATGCTTTGGTTTTGTGTTGCAGAAGCTCAGGATGAAGGAGCATCGTGCTCGTGTACGTCTCTCGCAATTATTAAATGTCAGTATGTGTTTCTCACTTGTGGATAATGTGTGTGAAATGAGTTGCTCTGCTTCTTGTAGTGGCCAAAAGATACAAGGCCTTCAACAAGTACGAGTTCTTCTACGAGAGCGAGTCCTTGAACGCTCTGAACGGGGCAGTCAACGGCCCCAAGATCAGCTGCAAGGTACAGTACGAGCTCATTTCCCCACGCCAGACTCTAAAGACACCACTGCTTCTTCAGAAACGCAGTGTGAACATCGCTTTAGGTTGAGATCGCGGTTCCTGGGACGTGCAGCTTCATCGTGCGCACCGTCGACTGCTCGCTGACGGAGGTGATGGACGTGGAACGCGGATGGAAAGCCGGTGTTTGGAGCAGCTGCAGGTGCGGAGGACTTCAAAACCGCCATGGACAGGTGAAGATTACACATCCAAAATCACACGCTCTCTCGAGAAGGAACTTCTCTTGAATAAGTGTTGACTTTGCAAATATATATATATACACTGATGAAGTGAAGAACACTGAATATCTCTTCATGATGGGATAGATTAGGCAGCAAGTGGACATTTCGTCCTCAAAGTTGATGCTAGAAGCAGGAAAAATGGGCAAGCGTGAGGATTTGAGACATAAAAAGATATGATTTTGACATAAAAAAGTACAAAATGATGACACCAAGCCATAATTACGAGATAAAAAGTCAGAGTTGTGAGACTGAAAAGTCGAAGTTAGGACAAAAAAAGACTTTTTATGAGATAATTATGATGACATAAGCCATAATTATGAGATAAAAGTCAAACTTATTACATAAAAAGTTATAATTATGGTTTCTTTTATCATAATTATGATGTCTAAATATATAGTCAAAATCATGACATGAAAATTTGAATTTTGACTTTTTATGTGATAATTATGAGATAAAGATTGAACTTATTACATAAAAAGTCGTAATCGTGACATTCTAAGTCATAATTGTGGCTCTTTTGTATCATCATAATTATGACACAAGTCAAAGTTAGGACATAAAAAGTCATAATTATGAGATAAAAAGTCAAAATTATTATGACGTACTATATCAGAGTTATGAGACGGAAAACTCAAAATCATGACAAAAATTGACATACTAACTCATAATTTTGATGTTTTCTATAAAATTTCTAGTAAAAATTATGACAGAACTCAATTATGAGATAAAGGTTGAACTTATTACAAAAAAAGTCATAATTGTGTCTTTTTAATCATAATTATGATGTCTAAGTTAGGATACAAAAAGTTAAAATCATGACAAAAAGTTGAAATTGACATAAAAAGTCATAATTTTGACTTTTTATGAGATAATTATGATGACATAAGCCATAATTATGAGATAAAAGTCAAACTTATTACATAAAAAGTCATAATTGTGTCTTTTTAATCATAATTATGATGTCTAAGTTAGGATATAAAAAGTCAAAATCATGACAAAAAGTGACATAAAAAGTCATAATTTTGACGTTTTATGAGATAATTATGATGACATAAGCCATAATTATGAGATAAAAGTCAAACTTATTACATAAAAAGTTATAATTATGGTTTCTTTTATCATAATTATGATGTCTAAATATATATAGTCAAAATTATGACATGAAAATTTAAATTTTGACTTTTTATGTGATAATTATGAGATAAAGATCAAACTTATTACATAAAAAGTCATAATTATGACATACTAAGTCGTAATTGTGGCTTTTTATCATAATTATGATCACTAAGTTACAACAGACGAGCTCCTATAGTTCAAACTGCTCCAGAACTTCATGCTGGTTCTGAAAGGAAGGTCTCAGAACACACAGAGCCTCCAGTCTCAGATCTCAGTCCGATCGAGCATCTGTGGGATGTGCCCGATCCATGGAGCCTTTATCAACTTTTATAATGGATGGATGCGCTTTTTTGGGCCTCAAAGCTTCGAAGGCTCAGGATCTATTTTAATATAAGATGGTAAGATTCTGAATAACTGACTTAGATCCGTTATTTGAGGCGTTCTCAGATGGTCATGTTCAGCAGACTCGTCTCTCTCTGTTCAGACGTCCTCTGAAGTTCACCGTTGAGGGAGACGACGACATCAAGCTCTTCCCTGAGGAGGATGAGCGGACGAACATCCTGAACATCAAGAGGGGAATCATCTCTGCTCTTGCTGTCCCGGCGCTCGAGGAGGACAGGAACAAACACATGGTCCGTTCATGGACTGAAATTTTTTTTGAGATTTAATTGACCCTTCGCAAAGCCCCGCCCCCTTTAGTTACTGTTGCTATGCGCTCTCACGCCACACATCATGTTCTCACGCAGTGAAAGTAGTTTCATACTTAATATATCAGAAGTTTCTAGTGTGTGTTTAATGTGTCGATCATCTCTTCACACTAGTTCATTTAGAGCATCAAATAAACATGAATGAACATCAGAAGGAATGTTGTTTCGAGACGTTCACCAACGTTCATCTACTGACTCCCCTGACCGCTTCGACGGACATAACGGCCGATTCGGGGTTATGATTGGTCAGATCGCCTGTCAATCAAACTGCAGACGAAGGGTCAATGAAATATATATGCGTCACCTGACATCATTCAAGCATGTGACCCGTCAAAATAAAAGCTTAAAAGTTTAAAATGAAGAAAATAAAATGTAAATATTAGTAATTTTACAGTTAATAAATGTATTTTACCATAATATTTTTTACTGAATTGGTCAAAAACACTAGAAAAAATTTGGTGTAGGATTTCTTAGGATTTTCTCTTTGCTAGTAAGAGGCCGATCACACGAAACCTGTTTTTCCGTTGTTTTTCTATGTGAACGCGCTAGACGGACGCGTTTGACGGCTGCGCTCGAGTGCAGTTTCTTCTTAAAATCTGTTCAACTTTTAAAAAACGTGTCTTTTCCCCGTTCCACTGCCCACGTCTGCCGTCTTTTAAAGCAAAAAACGCATTCTGCGTGAACGAGCCGGAGTAGGAAAACTGAAGCAGTATTTTCTTGTAAAATGAAGCTTTTCCTAAATCCTTTTGCTATTTTCAGAGTAAACGCTTTTTTTTTTCTTTTTTTTTTTACATTATTTAAATTTTTTATGCAGGTGAATTCCCAAACAAAATCAAACACTCGCTCTCGAATGATTCAATCTTTCAAAACATAGCTATTCAAGTGCGTTTTTAAATCAGCAAAATATTGCACTGTCGATAGCTCATGTCAAATCCATTTCCATCCCAGCCCACCATCTACGGTCTGTGTAAGACCGACTGCGTCATGAACACCGGAGAGGACGTCACTCTTAAAAGAGACCTGAGCGACTGTGACAAGTTCAGGCCGGTCGGAGACCACGTCAGTCCCCTCGCCCTCATCACCGGCATGGTGAGTTCTGAGACGTTGAATTTTTGCTATTTTAAAGGTTGATCATTTTGTTTTGGAGTCCCCTACAACAGTTTTACATTCAACCAATGCTCTGATTGGTCAGAACCCAAACGCTCATTATCATATCTGATTCACAGTGATGGTTTTACCGTCTCTTTGGCAGCGTCTTCAGATAAACTAGTGTTTGAGGGCGGAGCTAAGCAGACACTGTTCACCGGCAGCCAATGGGATGGCTTTATGCAAATTACTCACAAACCTACATAAGTTCAGCAGGGAGAGAGACTCGTTTTACAATCGCCTTATTCGACAAAAACTCCATTTATCTTTGATCTTTGCAGATATTTTACAGCTATATCACACTCTACATACAGATTTATCCTTATTAAAGTTATGAAAGTTATTCAGTCAAGTCTCTTTGCGCTTTGTTGTTTGATTGACATTAAAAACACAGGAAGCAGCAGGATTATTAGGATGCTGTCACTTTAAGACGTAATGCACGGATCCACTATACTTATTTTTTTGACATACTTTTGCATGAATTTGTCTGTTCAAGTGCGAGAAGATGTGAAAGAGAGCCATTTCAGAATCAGAATGAGGGCAAACGAATGAAAATAATCCGCATATATTAGTTATAGAGTGAACCTCTAGGGACGTACAGTATTGAAATAATAAACATCAAAATCCACGTCTGCTGTAAAGCCCAGTGGAGACGAGTGGGTTCGGATGTCCAATGTTTGTCATTCTCTCTTCCCAAGAAATATCCTCTAGCTCAGCTGATCAGAAGCAACCAGACCTGCAACTACAAGTTTAATAAAGAGCTGCACCACATGACCTCTGGAACCTGCACTGAAACACATGTCCTGTCGCTCTTTTCACACAAGTAGGTGAAATCATGAGGCTGTGGAGCACCGCGCTTCAGTTTTAATGTTGAAATGTAGACATTTAATATTCGACAGTAATATCCAGTGTTGCAACTACTTGAATTGTGCAGTTTTGAATGGGAATTATAGGCCAAATCATTTACAAGACAAGAAATATTTCGCTTTTTTGTTTTTTCCACATGTTATGCATATGAATATTAGTGATTGTGTGCAGATTTGAAAATAGTTCAAATTGATTACTTTACAAAATTTTTTTAATTCTTTTAAATAACAAGACCATTACAAGTCCCTCTCCCAAAATAATAAAATGGTTTCACCCAATTTCCATTCAACATTCCTTGAATGTTAAAATGCTCCAGCGAGTGAAACTAGGGCGGGGCTCGCATTTTGATTGGATGGTTGGGGTTTGCTATTGGTGGATCTCATGTGAGTGACAGGTTGTCCCGCCCTCGTCATCAGAGAAGAGATTCTGATTCAAGATTACGAGGAACGTGAATTTAAAATGTAGAATAAACACTGCAATATTCCATAAAAAAATACGATTTTTTTTATGGTGACTTTAAATCCTTAAATGCCAAATGCATGAATGTTCTTTAAGTATCTTGGATATGCTCATGCACTGATGTTTGTTTCTGTTTTGACTTTGGCTCAATCAGGAGAGAACATGGAGTGATCAATACTAGCAAACAGGCTTTGACCCTTCTGGGAGTTACTAAGTACAATGACCGAGTCTTTGACCACAGTACGAGAGCATCTCTTTGGTATGAATATTCATAACTTGCTTGTATGTCAAACTTTATGCAAAATTCATTGTTATTCCTCCAGATGTGGCCAACATGAAACCCCTCCATCCGGACAGTTAGTGTTGACATGAGCCCCATCCAGGATAAAGAATCCGCTCTTGTTGTTCTGAGGGAAATCGCTGACCTCTCCAAGACCAACGACGGACGTAAGAGAGCCCACTTGGCCCACAAGCTCATAGCCGCGATCCGCAAGATGGAAGCTGAAACCTTGACGGCCGCTGTTCCCGAGGCATTGGAAATCTCTCGGTCTTTGACGTACCAGGCTTTGCTCCAGTGCGGTACCCCAGAATGCATTGGTGCTGTCATGCTGTTATTCAGGACCTTTGACACTTCCTCAGTTGAAATCGACGCTGCCGTTTATGCCATGGGAATGATCCCCCGGTCCTCCCGCGTACTTGTAAAGGAAATGTTGGCGATGGCAAAGTTCAAGCCGAGCAAACCCATCTACTACGCTCTCAGCAATGCTGTGAGGAGGTGAGGGACAACTATGCGTTCCGTTTAATAAATGAACATTTATAATGAATCATAATTAAACAATAAACATTTATTCAATTGCTTATTAATACATGTTCACCGTTTGATTATTATTGCTGCCTCTAGTAATTATTTGTCTGATTTTGGGTTCATTTTAAGCCAGAAATGTAGTCAATTTTAAACAATAGTTGAGTTAAATAAAACTGCACAGCAGGTACGTCAAACATTTAACCCAATCGCTGGGTTCGTCCATTTTCAACCGAACTTGTGTTGTTTTTAACCCAGTATTTCTTAGATTGTAGCATTTCTGTGCTCAAACAGTGAAGGATTGGCCAAGATCTTGGGTTCGATTCCCAGGGAATGCATGCACAATCCCATTATTCCATGTTTACCTCGAATGCATTGGATAAAAGTGCATAAAGATAGTACACTTTAATTTGTTTTCAGACAAATCGCAGTTGTCTCACTGACTATGCTCCATGTTTTGCACAAGTGAACTCAGTGTTTCATCCAATCAACATCTTTCTTCTCGGTGTGACCCAAGGCTCTTTGAGACGGATGGCGTCACCAGTGAGATCCAGGCAGTGGCCGATTACGCCCTCGAACAGATCGGAGATTGCACGGGTGACCAGGAACACGTCTTTCTTTCTCTGAGGGTATGTTCATTCAAATTCAACTTCAGACTCTACAACGAAAGGCCTATTTGGACAGTAATAGTTTCTCAGGGGAACATAAGGCATTTTCAACATTTACAGGGGTTAGTCTGTGTTTTTATTGCCATAACGAATGTAGAATGTTTGTGTTTTTCTTCATAAAAATTCCCTGACAAATTCCCAAGGTTTACATTTAGTCATTTTATCCAAAAGCGTCTGCTAAATGGTTTTATGGTTTGTTTTGGTAATTTAATTGCCATCCAAATCCAAATCAAAAAGGCATTTTTTAAATCCTTTTCGACCATTTCCAAGGACCGTATGGCAACTGTTGCACTTCGCAGTAATGTGTGCACGCATTTTAAATGAAAATTTGTAAATGATTTTTTATAGACCAAACCGTACTCATACCAAACAGCGAATTTGACACGCCAACATGGACGTTAGGCTATAACTCTGCAACACTTTGGCATTTTGGGAGGAAATTTGGTACATGTCATCATATTGATGACTCGAGGGTACGTGCACATTTGTGGCACAGCACCACCTACTGGTCAAGAGAAATGTAAAAAATTACAATTTGGCTTATAACTGCTGAACGGTCTAATGCTTGCTTCGATAGATTACTCTGAAAGTCTATTCCAGGTCATTGGCAACATGATGGCTGCTCTGGGAGCTGCGCGCCCTGCTTTGCAGTCCTCTGTCATTGAATGCATCAAGCAGCCGGCTGCTTCGACTGCGATCCAACAGGCCGCTGTCCAGGTCTACAGACAGATTCCTGTTCCTGAAGAGGTGAGCTGTTAAATCAAGTCAAGTCACCGTTACTTTAATAAACCTGGTGTTTCCATTCGGTGTTTTTTGTAATGCAATATTCCAAAATGCACATAAAAACGGTGGATGGAAACGTGGCTAATGAGACACTGTATTATGAAATAATGTGTAAATGATGCACTTCATTCTGAAACTGGTAGTGCATACTGTCTATTTACTTAATGAAATCACAGCCTGCGCAATTTAAAGTCGCACTAAATCCATATTGCGATGTTGATTTTATTCCTATATGTCTTGCTGTCCTAGTCTAAAGGTCATTTCATGGATCTTACAGGGCCGAGAGGTTCTCATGCATGCTGCTCTGGACAGAGCCGCGTCCGTACAGAAGCGTGTAGCTGCGTATCTCATCTTGATGAAGAACCCCAAGCCTGCTGAACTCGCTCAACTGACAGCGGCTCTCCGGGTCGAGGAGAATCCTCAGGTCAAGAGCTTCATCATCTCTCATTTCAGCAACGTCTTGAGCTCGACAGCACCAGAGACGCTGGCGTGAGTGTGCAATAGAATGGGAAGAACCTGATCTAATTTTTAGAAGAAAACGTAATCTTGTTTCGTTTACTCCCTAGCTTGAGGCAGAAGATTCAAGAGGCCTTTCAAGGCAATGAAATTGAAATGCTCATGGAATCCACCAAATTCTCTCGGTACTACAGACTTGGATCTTTAGAGGGAAATATGATCTTTGAATCTCCTAATGAACTTCCAAGGGAGGTCATGCTGGAGATGACCTTGAATGCTTTTGGCTTTGATATGGATTTGATTGAGGTAGAGAGTTCAATAAAAGCCTAACATTTACTTGATTATAAAGCGAGCAGCTCCAATGTCTCTGATTCTTGCTTTCAGTTTGGCATGGAGGGAAAGGGCTTTGACCCCATTGCCGAGGCCCTCTTTGGTGATGACGGATTCTTCCCAGATACTATCATGAAAACCATTTTATACACTACTGACAAGATGCCCGCCCAACTCAATGATTTCTTGGACAACATACTGCCGATCGCGAGAAACGATCGGAAGAAGAGACAGGTATTAAATGTAGTGAAAGTTGCAAATGGAGGTATTTCTTCACAGCTGGATTCCAATCGCAATCTCTTCTGTAGGCTTCTCAAAACATAGTCAATGAAATCAGTCACAATGTCAACAAGCTTATGGAGAACTTAAAGGCCCAGGATGCTCCTGAAGCGATGGTGTACCTCAAGCTTTTGGGTGCTGAACTTGGGTATCTTGATGCAAAAGATGGCAAGATGATTCACAATCTCCTTAAGATGATCCCCACTGACGTGAGTACAGCTTTACCAACCACAGCCGTCATCACATGGATTCAATTAAATTTCTACAGTTCGAAGATGGATAACCCATAACTCATATCCTTGCTCTCAAAAAGCAAGAATATGAGTTACAGGTGGTTCATCTTCGAACTGTAGAAATTGAGGCCAAAAGAGACGTTAAATTGCTTTCTCCTTACGCCAAAATTGTGTATTCTTTCCTACCCTGTTCGTATGCAGGCAGTTTCTTCCCCAGAGGGTAGAGAATCCAGAGTCTCACTTCACGATTGACATTACGAGGCACATAAAGCTTGTACCGCCATTTAAAGAAGCGGAAGTTGACTCCTATTTTGTCACATTTGAGTATGGCCAAAAGACATGTGGGGTCTACATTTAGTGCCTTGCTGTAGGGAACCTTAGTCATGGTATCAAAGGTGGAGAGAGCACTGTTCATACACAATCCCCACTTTCAATTCCTGCCGGCGTAGGAATCGAACCGGCAACCTTCAGGTTACAAGCCCGACTCCCTCACCATTAGGCCATGACTAGCCCGTCTACTTCTGGGTCTACTTCAAGTGTGTTCTGCCTTGCCAGTGGAGCAGTGTTCAGAATACAAGATGGTTAAAGCAGCCATCCTACAATCGTACGAATTGGTGCCCGAACTGCTGTCGCGATTTAACAAAAACAGTCGACTAAACGGTTGTTAATTTTGCTCAGGAGAAGAACTTTTTGCACTGTATGCAAAAATGAGAATGAGAAACATAATCTTTGCCACTATTAACCTTTACTATAAAATGTTACTTCCGTTTTGCCCCTAGAAATCTAATTGGGAATGTAACAATTGGGGGCTCGTCCGGGATTTTAACCCAGGACCACTCGCACCCGAAGCGAGAATCATATCCCCAGACCAAAAACATCAATTAATAATCAACACTCAGTTGTTGTTGTTGTTTTCAAAATCGGCTGTTTTTATATCTACTTTTTAATAACAGAATTATGATTCTACTTCAATTTGTTGTTGAAATATAAGTATGTAATACGTGGCTGCAATATTACAGAAATTTTGTAGAAATATTATAAATATTGAACCAGAAACTGATTCAGAAGAAGAAGAGGAAGAGCGAATTACACGGCTGACAGGTTTATATCTGTTGTACTGAAAGAGAAACGCTAATTAAACGTCTCTGTTTGGGTCAAAGATTTCTGTCCCTGCAAAACTGTATCGGACGAAACTGCAATTTTCAGTCAGTGCATTACTAATCAGAGTTATATATTTGAAATAGTTCCTCAAAAGACTGCTCTCAAGTGTCGACAATGAGCTTTTCCTTCACTACGTCTTCATGGATAATGAGTTTTATCTGCCCACCGGCGCTGGCTTTCCACTGAGAGTTGCTCTGTCAGGCACCTTTACTCCTGGAGTCCAAGGAGGATTGAGCTTTAATCCAGGCATGGTGAGTCCAACACACTTCGGCCGTGCATTTGTTACTGTCATTGTACTTTCATTTACACTACCGGTCATAAGTTTGGAAAAATTAAGATGTGTTCATGTTATTTGATCAAAAATACAGTGAAATATTATCGTTTTAAACATTGATTGAGCATCAAATCATCATATCAGAATGATTTCTGAAGGATCATGTGACACTGAAGACTGGAGTGATGATGCTGAAAATTCAGCTTTGATCACTGGATATAAATTACACTGCACTCTATATTCACATAGAAAACAGATGATTTACATTGTAATAATATTTTGTGATTTTTACTGTATTTTTTATCAAATAAATTCAGCTTTGACCACTGGATATAAATTATATTTGACTATATATTCACATAGAAAACATCGTTTTTAAATTGTAATAATATTTCATAATTTTTCATGTTTTTACTGTATTTTTTATCAAATAAATGCAGCCTTGGTGAGCAGAAGAGACATCTTTCAAAATCATTAAAAAAATCTTAATCCAAACGTGTGACTGGTATTATCCTAACTTGAATTAATCTGACTACACCACAGAGGGAATTTGCTTTGACGCTGTCTGCTGGCATTGAGTTCGTGACTGAGATTGGGGCTCATTTCCCTGACTATGTTCATTGTGGTCTGGAGATGCACACGAACATCTATCACGAGAGCGGCGTCAAAGCGAAGCTCTCTGTGACCGACAGCCAGCTCAAACTCAACATTCCAGCTCCTCGTGGGCCAACTGAGCTCATCAGCGTCACGTGAGTCAAGTCAATGCAACACAGGGATTTAAAAGACAGACTGGCGCTCTCATTTGAGGAGAATGTCACAAATGGACAACTCCGACATTCATGTTTGTCTGCTTTTTCTATGGAAGATTATTTCTGCCACGGAATAAACTATAAAAGGGTAATTGCAAAAAAAAAAACTTGAAATTGCAAGATTTCAATTCAGAATTGTGAGATATAAGCTTGCGATTGCGAGAATTGCGAGACATGAATTCAGAATTGCGAGAAAAAAGTCAGAATTGCGAGAGAAAAAAGTCAGAATTGCGAGAGAAAAAAGTCAGAATTGCGAGGAAAAAGTCAGAATTGCGAGGCATGAACTCACAATTCTGAGAAAAAAGTCAGAATTGCGAGGCATGAACTCACAATTCCGAGAAAAAAGTCAGAATTGCGAGAAAAAAGTCAGAAAAAGTCAGAATTGCGAGAAAAAAGTCAGAATTCCGAGAAAAAAGTCAGAATTGCGAGAAAAAAGTCAGAATTCCGAGAAAAAAGTCAGAATTCCGAGAAAAAAGTCAGAATTGCGAGACATGAACTCACAATTCCAAGATGTAAAGTCACAATTATGAGGAAAAAAGTGAGAATTTCAAAATGTAAAGTTGTAATTACAACCAAAAAAAAGTAAGTGGAGTCAAACACTTGGCAGAAAATGTCTCGATTTAAGAGAAAAGCTCTGACTGGGCGATTTAAACTCTTGACATCTGGCATCCAGAAGCCAAATGAAATGCCAAATAAACAAATGTTTTTCAAATAAATAACCAGCGGGTCAATGTCACGACAGGTATGCTTAAATAACTGTCAGATCTCAAATTATTTCACATGTTATTGTTCCCCGACTACAGCAATTCTCTGGTGTCTGTTGTTGGTGCCAAGACCAAGCCCATTCCTGCCAAGGCCGGGTATATTAATGAGAATAAATGCGCTGCTCTTTTCCCTGGACTGAAGTTCTGTACAGCCCTGAAGTATCCGGACGCAAGGTCAAACGATGCCGCCCCTTATTTTCCTCTCACTGGTGACAGCAAGTAAGTGGAAATCATCCATATACTGATATCTAAATATTCATTTTCCTCAAACATGTCATCTGTTTAGATTCGCTGTCGAGCTCCATCCGTCTGAAGAGGTCACGGAGTATATCGCCACCATCAGCTACTCCAACGAGGACAAGGCAGACAAAGTCACGTTTAGCATGAAGGCTGAAGGTTACAGACGGCTTCACACAATAATGTGGAATTATCTGCCATCCACATTTAAAATAACCGTCGTTTGTCTTTTGCTGCCTAACAGGAACATCCTATGAAGCCAGAAACGTGGTGATATTGAACAGAGAACGGTCCAGTGCGTCGGCAGAGCTGCTCGTCGACTCTCTTCAACTTCATTCTAAAGTTTCTGCAAAACTGAAGTATGCTGAGAAGCTGACTTTGGAAATCCAGAGTGACCTAAAGCTCCCAGAGACGACTTCTGTTCAGACACTCATGCTGAGATACGGTACATGTCGTGATCATCGATTGATTGATTGATTGTCTGATCGTGGTTCTTCGATCAAATCACAATCGTGTGAGATTTCCATCACAGGAAATTTAAAAGTCAGAATTGCGAGAGAAAAAAGTCAGAATTGCGAGAAAAAGTTAGAATTGACAGAGAAAAAAGTCAGAATTGAGAGAAAAAGTTAGAATTGGGGAAAAAAGTCAGAATTCCGAGAGAAAAAAGTCAGAATTGCGAGAAAAAAGTCAGAATTGCAAGAGAAAAAAGTCAGAATTGTGAGAAAAAAGTCAGAATTGTGAGAAAAAAGTCAGAATTGTGAGAAAAAAGTCAGAATTGCAAGAGAAAAAAAAATGATTTGAGAGAAAAAAGTCAGAATTCCGAGAGAAAAAAGTCAGAATTGAGAGAAAAAAAGTCAGAATTGCAAGAGAAAAGGTCAGAATTGTGAGAAAAAGTTAGAATTGACAGAGAAAAAAGTCAGAATTGAGAGAAAAAGTTAGAATTGGGGGAAAAAAGTCAGAATTCCGAGAGAAAAAAGTCAGAATTGCGAGAAAAAAGTCAGAATTGAGAGAAAAAAGTCAGAATTGCAAGAGAAAAAAGTCAGAATTGTGAGAAAAAAGTCAGAATTGCAAGAGAAAAAAGTCAGAATTGAGAGAAAAAAAGTCAGAATTGTGAGAAAAAAGTCAGAATTGCAAGAGAAAAAAAATGATTTGAGAGAAAAAAGTCAGAATTGTGAGAAAAAAGTCAGAATTGTGAGAAAAAAAGTCAGAATTGCAAGAGAAAAAAAATGATTTGAGAGAAAAAAGTCAGAATTCCGAGAGAAAAAAGTCAGAATTGAGAGAAAAAAGTCAGAATTGCAAGAGAAAAAAGTCAGAATTGAGAGAAAAAAGTCAGAATTGAGAGAAAAAAGTCAGAATTGCAAGAGAAAAAGGTCAGAATTGTGAGAAAAAGTTAGAATTGGGGAAAAAAGTCAGAATTCCGAGAGAAAAAAGTCAGAATTGAGAGAAAAAAGTCAGAATTGAGAGAAAAAAGTCAGAATTGAGAGAAAAAAGTCAGAATTGCAAAAAAAAAAGTCAGAATTGTGAGAAAAAGTTAGAATTGGGGAAAAAAGTCAGAATTCCGAGAGAAAAAAAAGTCAGAATTGAGAGAAAAAAGTCAGAATTGCAAGAGAAAAAAGTCAGAATTGAGAGAAAAAAGTCAGAATTGCAAGAGAAAAAGTCAGAATTGAGAGAAAAAAGTCAGAATTGAGAGAAAAAAGTCAGAATTGAGAGAAAAAAGTCAGAATTGCAAGAGAAAAAGGTCAGAATTGTGAGAAAAAGTTAGAATTGGGGAAAAAAGTCAGAATTCCGAGAGAAAAAAGTCAGAATTGAGAGAAAAAAGTCAGAATTGCAAGAGAAAAAAGTCAGAATTGCAAGAGAAAAAAGTCAGAATTGAGAGAAAAAAGTCAGAATTGAGAGAAAAAAGTCAGAATCACAATCGTGTGAGATAACCACAATAATTCTGCAATTTCCATCACAGGAAATTTATGATCATGACGGCATAATTGTAGTGATTTATCTCTCTCAAAATATCTATTCTCAGAGAGTGAGAAGATGGAGGCGGAATTTAAGTCTGATGTCAGATCTGAGATTCACAAAATCATTCCCAACATCAAAGCTATTGAAACATCTGTCAATAGTCTTCTTGATCAGCGGATTGGCCTGAATGAGATTAAGGTCCGTGACGTTCTGTCAAAGACAGCCGTGGTAAGAACTTCCCTAATTTTAATTTCGTCATCTTTTGAAAATACCCAAAAGAAATAAATGCTTTTTAGGGTGCGTTCACACTCGTCATGTTTGGCTCGATTAAATCGAACCCTGGTGCGATCGCTCAGTTCGTTTGAACACATGTGAACGCTGCCATCCGAACCCTGGTGCGGACCGAACAAGCGGACCGAGAGCGCTAAAAAGACGGGTCTCGGACCGCTTCCAAATGAACTCTGGTGCGGTTCGATGGATATATGAACCGAACATGGACCAAAGTCGTGTAAACGAACCAAAAACAGGACGTGATGTCACAAGATGCGACGCTACGAGTCACTGATTTGACGACGTGGAAAGATCGGCGTATCCAAAATGAGTCGAGGGCAAACGTGGACCAACGAGGAGGTGAAGAGCCTCATCAATATTTGTTTCTGCACACAACGGAGGAAATCCTGCTGCTGTTTTGAATGTTTTGAACATTTGATGAGCTCTTCGTGATTCTCAGCAGGTCAAAATAAAGCATGAAATGATGGCGTTTAATCCAGAACACAGCGTTGTTTTGAGTGTTCGGTAAGCGAGATCCGTCGAGAAATATACGTCATGAAAGCCGACCAATCAGGTCGTGACCGCATCCCTACGCCTTTGGTTCGGTAACTTCAGGTTCGCTGTTAAAAATGCCAGTGTGAACGCTGAGCGGACCAGGACTATATGTTTTGTTTTTGTTTTTTGGTCCGGACCAAACGAACCAAACCAACCGAACTACAAGTGTGAACGCAGCCTTAAACTCAAACCATTTAAATCATTAAAATCCTAAAAAGTAATTTACTCACCCTGGTGTGGGTGGCGAGTATATCATTCTTTCATTTTCGGACCGCAAAAAAAGATGCTAAAAGTATCACAGAATGATCCGATGCATCATGTTTCGTATATTCCAAAACAACATTTGTTTGTCTAAGGACCCCCTAAAATCGACATGCTTACGAGGTACAGTTCAAACTACAGGCTATCAGTTACGCGGATCAGACCGGATGTTTTTTCCCACGCATCACGTCCCTGTTGATCTGCGCGCCCATCTCACCGCTCTCAAATGAGTGTATTGTTAAATAGTAGAATAAAGTTAAACTCACTGTTTTGCTTCCGTTACCTTTTTATGTAGACCGTATGTTTATGATGCGCCTTATAATACGGTGCGGTAAATAAAGGTGACTTGACTTGAGTTGAAAATCGGCCAATGTCATGATGGCACTAATAGATTCGAGCAGTCGAGCACAGAAGACCAACGTCAGGATTTTCCTTAAATAATACATTCAATTTCAGTTTGTTTTTCACCAAGTCCCATCATAAACGTTGCGTGTCACATCGGATCATTCTGTGATACTTTCGATTTTTTAAAAAGCTTGATGTGGGACGTTTTTTAAAAATCGTCCTTCTGCTGTCCGAAAAAGAAAGAACGGCATACTGTATGAGAACAACACCAGGGTGAGTAAATGGTGAACTATCCCTTTAAGAAAGAAACAAACGTGCATGTGTGCAGAATTTGGGAGTTCATGCCGTGCCTGAGTTCACTCTTCCTGAAAGACTATTCCTAAATCTGTGAGTTGATGCCACCACGTTTACCAGCATTTCACAGTCATCGGTTCAAATTAACACATGCTTTTTAAACAGAGAGGCTGCTGCTAAATATCACCTTGGCCAGCATTACTACACCATCACTCTTCCCATGCCCTTGGGTGGAAAATCCTCTAGAGATCTGAACGTTCCCACAACCCTTTCCACACCAAACCTGATTGTACCTCATCTCGGTCTGGAATTTGAATCTTCTAGCATTAATCTTCCAGAGTTCTCCATTCCTTTGGGTGTGCAACTGTCTGTGCCGACTCTCGAATTGGTGGAGTTGTCCGGAAACTAAACAGCAACTTCTACAACTTAGAAGCAGCTGCGTCTGCTACCAGAGATCCTGCTGCAAGCTATTCCGCTATGTTTGAAGTCACTGGCACAAGTCCTGTTGACCTCCTCTCCCTAAAGGTTGAAGGTAAAAACCTTAATTGAAGTACCACATGCACTGTTTGCACTTGATGTTAACTTATTAATTGATTTATTTGCACAGGATCTGCTCTAGTTGAGGCCACACCTGGCGATTCTCTCAAGGCTGACCTAAAGACCACGCTTCGCCACAAACTCATCGATGCCATCATCAGTGTTGAGGAATTAGTGGAGTTTGCGGAAAAGCTCAGTGTAAAATCCAAAAGCAAGTTTGAAGTAACTAGCCATGTTGGAGTGCAAGTTTCTCTGGAACACTCCGGACAGTTTGGAGTTGATGCCGAGGAGATCTCTGGAGGTGGAAACCTGGAAGGATCCTTCAAGGCTGGTTTACTCAATGGTTCATGCAACCTTTTGCAGTCAGTCTCAATCGTCCCACTCCGACAAGAGGCAAAGATCGAATCTTCATTGAAAGTAGATTCAACAGTTCTTCAGTCTCAGAACTCCTTTGCTGTGGTCTTTGCCAATGGAGAACTGATAATTCATTCCAACAACACAGCATTGGACAACCTTCTAACATTGCTGAACATTGCTAAAATCACCTTCATGGAATCCCAGCTTGTTCTAAATTCTCACACAAAAGCAAAGGTTCTTGGCCTGAAGATCCAAAACGTGGCTGAGACCAGAGCTGGTGTTGAAGCAGTTAGCGTCCAGATCGAGACCTCCACCTACAGCTCTGAAGAGCGTATCCATTCCCTTTTCAGAGGAGCACTGGACGTCGATGGTCTAGCTATTCACAACGATGCATCTGTTAAATTCATAGGACACAAAGCTGTCCACAAAGCCATTCTGAAGATCAATAAAGATGGCCTGACCACCAATGGCAAAACCTTACTACAGAGCATCTTGAGTCTGGAGGAGCTTGAGCACACCTTCGAGATCACCTACAAAAATGAAACCGCCACTGCTCAGTGCAAAACCATTGGAAGCATCATGGGAAGTCACACTAACCACAGCACTGAACTGGAGATCGCTGGATTTTCTGGCACAATCAAAAATCATATCCGTTTCAAATCCACATTATTAGATGTTGACACCAATACTTACGGTACAACCAGTCCATTCAGAGTCAATTTTGATGCTTCTGTTAATGGTAAACATGATATATATCTGTATGGGTTCTCAAGTCATGAGTTTATGGCAAAAGTCCTCCTGAAAGCAGAACCACAATCCATTGCTCACTCTCATGAATGCAAGTTCTCAACCTTCCTTGACCAATGGAGCGGTATCTTCATTAAATCACAATTTGAAAGCATGTCTGACACTCTGCTGATCCCCTCTGAACAAAAGACTAAAGTGACGGTTAAGGCTGAAGTGAACGGCTATGCCATTGAACAGGAAATCAGTGCTTACAATACTCCAGTTCAGCTTGGGCTGGAAGGGTCTGGAAACGTGCGCAGAAACACTGCCAAATCTGCTTATCAGGACTTTGCGGTCTCTGGCTTCCTAAAGTATGATAAAACCACCGATACACAATCAATTAGCTTGCCGTTCTTTGAATGTTTCTCTCTAGTTCCTGACAACGTTAGGATAACTCTTGTGAGCATGGGCGAGACCCTGAGGAATTGCATCAACCGAGAAGCGATTGCTTCGAAAATTCAGAGCTTACCTCAGTATGTCAGTGACTTTGTGTCTAATTTGAACTTTGAGAGAAGAGCTTTGCAGCTGAAACATGCCTTGAAAGCTCTGTACCAAGATTATGCATTAAAGCTGAAAGGTCTGGGTGCATTTGAGAAACTAGTGAGTGGTGTGGGCAACCGTTTCACTGAGGCGTTGGATAAGTTGGTGGAATTGGCCGTGATGGGTGTGCAGATTGACAAAGTTGTTGAGATGCTACCACAGCACATCAAGGTTTTGATATTTTCCATCATTGAGGACGTAAAACATATTCTCAGCTCGATCAACACCCAAGCTTACACAAAGCTGAATGAGGTCTTCCATCCTAAGCACAAGCTTGCTCCTGCAATTTCGACATCTCTTCTAGTGCCATCTTTTGGAAAACTCTACGGTGAAATCAGAATCCGCAGCCCTGTCTACAACATCAGAACCTCTGCGGAGTTCAAGAACTCCTCAGAGAGACACCCTTTGTTCACAGCTTCTGTTAAGACTAACGGAATCTCTGCGAACCACGAGGTTCTGAATTACAAAATAGAATCCACAGCACAATTATCGATCCCTGAGAAGAGTCCTGTAATAGTATCCGAAACTTTCAAGTTAACACACATTGACTTGGATTTAGATCAACAGGCATTGTTGACACTGAATGGATCTGCCTCCAACGATACGTTCATTCTCGAAACTTCATTCAAGTCCAAGGTGAACATCCCCTCGCACTTGCTGTCCGGGGAAGTCCACCTGATTCAGAAGGCGATATCTTGCCAGGATGATGCTACAATCACACTGACAGTTAAAAATGAAGGAACCGGCAATTATGCTCTTCAAGATTTCACCCATGAGAGTGACCTGGATTTTCACATGGGCCTTGGAGCCGCCAAGCTATCTTTTACTGGCCAGACTTATAGCGACGCTCTGAAGATGGAAATGGAAGTCAATGCTGATGCTCTTGATCTAAGCCAGCTTGAATTCAGTGCTCGTGTCGAAACGAAGTCTCCATTTATCAAGAACAGTTTGCTTGTTGCTTCTGGAAAGGCTCGCTTGGCCGATATGAAGGTGGAAATCAAGACATCCCATGTCACGTCGCTTGTCGCAGCTGTCTTCTCCAATGCTGCCAACATCATGATTTGTCCTAGTGAGGTTGCTATTGACTTTCAGAACAGGCGTATTGGCGAGATCAGCCTCTTTGATGTTTATTTTGGAAATGTTCATCTCCAGAAAGACTACGCTGTTACCTTCAACTCTGACATACAAGAAATCAGCAGTGTGGCAGTCGTCCACTCGCACAATTTCAACTACAGCCATAACTTCACAGCCAGCAATAACAAAGCTGAGATGGGTATTTATGCTTTTGTGAATAGTGTGGGCAGCTTTGGGTACTTGTATGCTGCCGAGATGTTTGTCCCAGACATTTTTCAAGATTCTGGCAATCAGAGAGCTGAACTTGAATGATAATCCTGGCTTATGGAATGACGTTACCACAAGTGACCAGCCCATTGATCTAAATGCCAAACTCGTCTACCAGAAGAGCTGGTTTGCTCCTATTATTGATTTGGGTGTCGTTGTTCCTTCATTGGGGAACCTGGTCTCTGAGGTGTCTTTCAGGTCTTCCATTCTTAACCTCGATGCCAACGCAGGTATTTATCCAAAGGATTACTTGATGCGTATCAGTGCCACGACCGCCTCTGTGTTTCAGGGATTGAAGGCCAAGCTTGATGGCACCTCTAGACTGACTGGACTGAAACTGGCTTCTTCTTTGTCTTTGGAGAATGCCCACATTGAGGGTAATCACGAGAGTACCTTGACTCTGGACGACAACTATGAGGCTGTCTTGTCTGTGGACTCGATTGCGAAGATTACTCTGTCAAGCTTCACTGTTGATGCCACTCATCAACTTTCCGCCGACACCAAGGCCCATCCAAAGGCAGTATCAAACTTAAAGATCAAGTACGCCTCTGATCGCCCAGACTCAGTGGCTGCTGGACGTGTAGAAGCTGAGAATACCTTAAAGCTGGATGCAACTCATCAAACCTTCATCTCCATCGAGTCTGCAACCCATGTAACCACAAATTCTACGTTCCCCGACGCCATCAAACTTAGGGGAAATATGGATAATGAAGCTAACCTCTGTTTGAAAGCTGATGGTTTGAAATCCAATCTGAAGACTACCGTAAATGGGCATATTGATTTTAAATATTCCACATTGGGGTTTGACATTAATGACCGGCTGACCTTGGAGGGAGATCTCGGCCGTATGTATTCTTTGCTAGAAACTAATTCAAACTATACATATATATATGATCAAACTGAAGTAACGATGAACCACACTGCTCTTGGGAAAGTGGAGCTTGTTCCCGTGAGCACCCTCATGACTGTTGTAGACATGGTTATAACGCAGCCAAGTTATAATGATTTTGATATAACAGATTCAAATACTTATTCATATGATAAGCCTGAATACAAAAGAAAGATTTTATCCCGTTGGTACAATACAAGTTCAGAAATGTCAATAGAGTATTTTGAGATAACACCTGGTTCAAAGCATATGGGTGTGTACGTTACGTGCTCTCTCAATCTCACTTCTCCATCTATGCGTCTGGAGTTTCAGGATGACTTCAAGTCTGATCAAATGAACAAATATTAACATTCGTTTTTGTTGAATACACGCTGACTGGTGGAAATATTTCATCAAGGTTTTGATTTCAGCTAATCATTGGGATTTATTTGCTGAATGCTTTCTCATCCCAGGCCTTATAATCACTGACAATAACATCAACAGTCATTCTCAAGCGCAAGTGTGTTTGTCGTCCTTGATTGAACCCCCCAAATATTGCTTGTCCCATTGCAACGGAGTACAATAAATGGGTCGTTTTACTTTACATTTAGACTCTGCTCTTCTTATTGTTCAATTTTATATTAAATTGTACATTTTTTGTGATGCTCATGGTTTATTTAATTGATGTTTATATATTTAACCCTTGTGCATTGTTCAAATTCACGACCCTTTCGTTATGTTTTCAGCCACGATTTTAACTGCTTTAAAAATGTATCAGATAAATATTTTTTTCAAATTTGTTTGCTTAAATCTATTAATCAACCTCAGTCCTGATCAAAACTACTAAATTTAAAAAAAAAATCAGGATTTTAACTCTTTAAAACGTTAAAATCTGATGCTGCACAAAAAGTAATAATGTTGTTTCTAATCTTTGACACGTTTTTTCCCAAATCAGTGACATCATTTATGAATTTGGCAATTAAAGAGTTAAAATCATGATTTTTTTTTTTTTTTAAATTTAGTAGTTTTGATCAGGACTGAGGTTGATTCATAGATTTAAGCAAAAAAAAATTAGAAAAAAATATTTATCTGATACATTTTTAAAGCAGTTAAAATCATAACGAAAGGGTCGTGAATTTGCCCACAGAGTCCTGTTGAGTTTTTGAACATTTTCAAAGCATTTTCCCAAAATATGTGTCAAAATAAGATCTGTCACCAAAAATCATTCCATTTGCTGAAACACGGAGAAAGTTATGGCCAAATTAAGACTCAAAAATTCCCCATAGTGGATGAAAACATCCTGAACGGCACATAAGGGTTAATATAATTGTACCTTTGCATAATAAAAAGAGGATAAGATGACTTTTGGTAAAAGTTAGTTATTTATATTCCTAGTTATATTCCACATTTTTTGTGATTTTTATATGAAAATGTAAGAACTCCTTTCCGTTGCCACGGTTACTATGCAGTACAAGCGGAAACCAGGGATAACGCAGATATTACGTCATTGACAGGCGACAAGAGAGGGATGGGCGCTATTTAAAATTGTGATTTTCTCAGGATTTACAAATTATTGGAAACATTTAGAATAACGTAAGGACACAGCTGAACGAAATATATAACACTGTTCAAGTGGCTGTTGGATATTTTAATACAAAAATTGTACCTGTACCTTTAAATAAAATTTGAATTCATATAAGAACATTATATAAACATAAGCGATTTAACTTGTTTCTAAAACGTTTTGTTTGTTTGGATAATTTTTATTATTATTATCATTTAAAAAAAAAACTTTTAAAACGTTGTGTTTGCTGGGTGGATTTAACGCCTGATTTCACTGCAAACCAGCAGGAGGCAGTATATGCGTAAGACTTGCGCAGAAAACGAGAAAAGATAAAGGAAGATGCCTTTTGCTTTTACGTTTTTAAGAAGTGGAAAAATAATATTTTAAGCCACACCATTTTATCTTATGTAGGTAAGCAGAGCTTCCTCATTAATAACGACGTGCTTCGCCTTTTCTTGATCAATTCCAACTATGTTTAGTTTCTTTTCTTTTTTTAATGAAATATTTTATCTAAATCCAAAACAATCTATATATATATATATATATACGACAAAAAAAAATAAAATAAATGTAAAATGGCCTTGAGACGTTATCATGTGACGACGAGCCGAGCTACGTCGTGCGTACGTCAGAGTCACGTGATAATATTTGAAATTAAACCTCGAACGCGCAACGCCACAGCTGAGTCATATTCAAGCAAACCGCCAAAACGGGAATATTTGATGATTTTCGGAGGTATAGCCATGAATTTTACAACTTATAAGTACATATGAGTCGAAAATATAATGTTTTGTTGAATCATTTGCTAGTGAATGCTAACCCATGCTAACGTTCTCATGTCAGACGATTAGCATTTTGTTTACAAATAAGCTTCTGAATTTATTAAATCACAGGAAAGTCGCACAGGATCGATGGCCTTAGAGTTTGAAAAATCAAAATGCGTGAAGATGGAGGAACTGTCGCCTCCTATTTGGAGGTAAGCAAAAAAATAAACCGTGAGAGATGTTTTTATTGTAAGTTATTGTTGATGAATGTTTTGTTTTGGCTCCTGTAGTCATTTCCACATTTGTAGAGAGTAAAACTGGGATAAACCATACACAGAAGTCAGAGTAACTCCTCATTTGTGTCTTATATTCTAAATAATTGAATACATGTCTCCTCATTTGAATTCCCCTGTTTACAAATAACGTGATGGTTGATTAAATTACGAGATAATTTTAATTTTTGGATGAACTATCCCTTTTAATAATGTCTTGTTTCTTCCCAGCGTTGTAATGGCATTGAATAGTGAGTTTTTGAAGCTCAAGTCATCCGTACGACTCCAGTGGGTCAATTAATGCCCTCTGAATTCAAGCGATGGCGTTTTGTAAAAAAAAAAAAATA
Source organism: Opsariichthys bidens (assembly GCA_037194245.1). Lineage (NCBI taxonomy): Eukaryota > Metazoa > Chordata > Actinopteri > Cypriniformes > Xenocyprididae > Opsariichthys > Opsariichthys bidens. The sequence continues at coordinate 33,871,505 of CM074282.1, forward strand.
TATATATATATATATATATATTATATATATATATTTAATCAGGGCTGGGTGTGTTACTTTTAAAATGTATTTCACTACAGATTACAAAATACATGCTTTAGAAAGTCATTTGTAACGTATTTCGTTACATTACTCAAGTTTAGTCACTTCATCTAAATACTTTAGAATACTTTGGAATACTAATAAGTGTGAAACAAA